>OZ017755.1:0-10556 GCA_963969365.1 Asterochloris sp. CNOR1 | reverse complement strand
CCCTAAACCCTAAACCCTAAACCCTAAACCCTAAACCCTAAACCCTAAACCCTAAACCCTAAACCCTAAACCCTAAACCCTAAACCCTAAACCCTAAACCTAAACCCTAAACCCTAAACCCTAAACCCTAAACCCTAAACCCTAAACCCTAAACCCTAAACCCTAAACCCTAAACCCTAAACCCTAAACCCTAAACCCTAAACCCTAAACCCTAAACCCTAAACCCTAAACCCTAAACCCTAAACCCTAAACCCTAAACCCTAAACCCTAAACCCTAAACCCTAAACCCTAAACCCTAAACCCTAAACCCTAAACCCTAAACCCTAAACCCTAAACCCTAAACCCTAAACCCTAAACCCTAAACCCTAAACCCTAAACCCTAAACCCTAAACCCAAAACCCTAACCCTAACCCTAAACCCTAAACCCAAAACCCTAAACCCTGAACCCTGAACCCTGAACCCTGAACCCTGAACCCTGAACCCTGAACCCTGAACCCTGAACCCTGAACCCTGAACCCTGAACCCTGAACCCTGAACCCTGAACCCTGAACCCTGAACCCTGAACCCTGAACCCTGAACCCTGAACCCGGAACCCGGAACCCGAACCCCGAACCCCGAACCCGGAACCCGGAACCCCGAACCCCGAACCCCGAACCCTGAACCCCGAACCCTGAACCCTGAACCCTGAACCCTGACACCCTAACACCCTGACACCCTAACACCCTGAACCCTGAACCCTGAAACCCTGAGCCCTGAGCCCTGAGCCTTGAGCCCTGAGCCTTGAGCCCTGAGCCCTAACCCCATAAAGACGCTCTTTATAGTCAAGTAGATGTTCAGTAGCATGTTGGGTCGGGTCAGCATCATAGTCACACAACAACAATGTTATTCAGGCATGTTCCAATGCCAGGCCGTTACAGGGAACATGCACATGGAAAGCGCGCTTTTGAACAAGCACGAGTGGCTTGACTGATCTACTTGTAGACCTTTGCCGCAGGATGATTGTGTTTCAGAAACCTCTTGACAAACTTCTGCACCTCAGCTCTCTGCTCTGGGGTCACCTTGTTGACCTCCAGCTCCTGCACAAAGGCATCCTAACAACTTTGGATTATGCAGTTGAGTCTTTGGTTAAGGTGCACCCTGCAGTTCCTGCCAAAGAGAACCAAGGTTGTGTCAAGGCCCCACCGCGGCGACACAGACGGCACGCGTCTGGTGTTCATGCTTGCCTGTATCTGGGACGCCACTGTGGGCATTGCTGGCAGAGAGCAAGTTCATGGGCCAGTCAGTCGAGGTTATACCCTGCGCCAGTGTGCTGTATGATTACAACTACAGGCGGGCTGTTGTGCGGGGATCAGATTCCAGCAGGTTGCTAGGCGTAAGCCGAGTGGCGCCCAAGGCAGGAGCACTCAGACACCCCCACCTGGAGCGCATTCTCCCCCACGTCCTTGGGCAAGGCGCCGGTGTCTGTGCGCTCGCGGAGGTCCTTAAACATGAATTCCTCTGTCATCTCGGGGTGCCCTTGCAGGCCCAAGAAGTGGTCGCCTGCAGGCGTGCATGCAGCTTGGCCTGCAACCACCTCAGCAGCATACACCAGACGGCAATGTGCTGTCAAGCAAGCAGCGTGGCCCGTCATTGCTTGCTGCAAGTCCTTGCTTGCAGCTGAGTACGTCGATTGGCTGGCGCTTTGAGACCTAGTACTACCATAGAAAGCTGTACACTCAGTCATGAACCGTGCTCCACATGCAAGCATGTAGCAGCATAAAGTCGCCCAAGTGCATGCTTGCGCCAACATGGCTTGGGGATGGCTCTCACACTAATGACCACACAGACCTGAACCCTGTGGTGTCATCAATACTTCACCACCCCTATAATTCTCACCTGAGCAACACATCTGCACGGGCGTCTGGTCCGTGTAGCCCAGCACAGTGACGGTGTCTGGAACCTCTGTGATGCGGTCATTGTGGGTCTCATGCAGCGTGAAGCTCCAGCCCACTGGGTAGCCCTCAGCAAACCACTGGTCGTGGAAGGCGGGGTGGGTCTTGATGGTGCGGGCTCCGCCCTCGAACCCACTTTGTGACCTGGCTGCGCAGCAGCAATGGACTTCTGACATTTAGCCCTCAATGTCATGCTCTGACCTGGCTACGCAGCAACAACAGGTATTGCAAGACATTTAGCCCTCAAAGCCACTCTGACCTGGTTGCGCAACAGCAAACAAGGGCTATCAGACATCTGGCCCTCAAGCCCATGCTCTGACCGGGCTGCGTAGCAATAACACAGGGACTGCAAGACCTTCACCCCACTGTCAGACCTGTACGTGACAGAACTACTGGGTTGCTGTGTAAAAGACATTCCATGGGTCAGTGTTATCTCATCAATTGAGACAGGGTGCTGCTCACCACCAACAACCTTGCTAACCAGCATCAGAAGCAGAAATGCACTGAAGCATATCCTTGTCGGGCCACACTTACAGCATCACCGTCAGTCAGGGTAGTGGTTGGTATGTCAACCGTTGAGATGTTGAACATCAAGTGCAGCAAAGAGATGTGTGACACTCCTCCGCAATGCTTTCTGGCCACAACGGCATGCACTGATGCTCAAAACACTCGCCTTGAGTGCTCTCACACAGGTGTTCTGCTGTAGTCGCAAGCTTGCTGCAGACAACAGTTGGCAGGTGATGAAGCTGACAGTATGGCAGCCCCTCAAGAGCAGCCTTATACACGCACAGGTCAGGTCTTGGACTCACCCACTTTCCCTCCAAGCACAACGGACATGAGCTGGTCCCCAAAGCAGACCCCCAAAATACGCTGCTGCCGGTCGTAAGCGTTCTTCAGCAGCGAGCGCAGCTGCATGTTCCACGCGTCCGTGGCAAAAGAGTCCCGCCGGCTGCCCGTTACTATGATGCCCTGCACTTATGAATACATGGGGGTAACCCTTGTTGTTCCCCAGCCACAGTTGAGGTCGATGCATCTATGCAAACTTCAAGGCAGTATGCCAAGGCTTCCGGGCAGGGCAGAAACTCATGCATGCACTTTCTGGCCAAACAAGTAAACGTAGAGCAGATATGTCCTGTCCTACCTTGTACTCAAGCAGGTCCTCATTAGTTGGCATATGACCATCCACCTGCATGCGTCCACACAATGTGTTGCCTGAGATGACAATCAACACTGTCTGCCTAGCATCACACTCATGCGCCAGCCTTTGCAGGCAAAGTGTACATGTACAATATCAAACTGCCTGCAGTTGCCTCTACATCAGCCCGGCGTAGTGGTGGCAAGGCACACTGTCAGCAACTGCCCCAGCACGTTGCAGTGTTGGGCAAGGCACAATGCCAACAATTGCCCCAGCACCTCTGCTGACATGGTCCTGCTGCACTGCAAGAAGGCAGGCATTTAGCTGTCAGACAAGGCAGGCATCTATGCTATGACATGACTCCCACCGGGTAGAACACGTGCCACTCTTCGTTCTCATCCTCGTCTTCAAGTAAGGTCTTGAATTGCTGGCCGCTGTCTCCAAACCTGCGAGCACAAGTATCCTTTTTCACTATGGCTGCTTCTGCCTTGCAAGCTGGCATGCTACGGCAGCAACAGCAGTCAGCAGCATGTGACGCTGCAGATCAAGCGCTCCAGGTGGACAGTAGCTGAGCACAGCAGAAGAGCTGGGCGAGACACTCCTGCCAAATACCATTTGAAGTGAAAGCAAGCCAAAGCCAGCTATCAAAGATGGCAAAAGTCGCGTTGTACAGCTGCTGCTGATGGGCAAGTCCATCAGCTGCATACTCTGGGTAACATCAACAAATGATCCAGCTAACACTGCAACACCACTGAAGCCTGTGGTCAGCAACTGGTCAAGCTGAGCACTGCACTCAGTGAGCAGACTCACTCTGCCTCTAAGTCCTCTGGGCCATGTCCTGTGACGAGGATGGCATACTTGTTCACTGGCGCCTCAGGGTCATTAGGCTTGGCAGGAGCGTGCTTGTGAGGCTCTCCCGACTTGGGGCCTATGAGCATGCACACAAGTGATGACCAAGCACATTGTTGAAGTGCTCAGATAAAAACTGCTGTGACACAGGAGTTGTGTGCCACGGATGTGTATGGAAGCCTGCGTCCTGCAAGTGGGGGTGCACTCACTGTGCGGTGCCCCAACCTCTTGTGACTTCCACTTAAGGCCCATCACCGTTGCGTTGCTGCCGTGAGCAAGTTTAGGTCGCGCTTGTTGAAGAAATTCAATGTGAAGTAGCAAGCTGTGCACCAGGCTGTGGCCAGTGGTATGGCAACAGTGGAGTCAGATCACGAGGACACAGTCAAATCATGACACAGCTGGGGCTGCAGCTGTGGCAGTACACCTGCATCTCGATCTAGACTGGACATGCTGCCGACACCTTCTGTCCCCAGGCGCACTCACTCATCAAGACCTGCAACCCCACCTGCAAGTCTTCATATCTTGTCAAGGCAAGCGAAGCAAGCATTGTGACCTGACCTTGCAGGAGTCCAAGGCTTTCCAGGTGATGGCATGTGAAGCCAATGAAGTCCTGCAGGCACTGCCTCAATCAGGAACGCAATGTTAGCAACAGCACCTTCGGAGAATGCAACCTGGCTGAAGCCCCGTTTCCGCATGGAGGGGGCGTCAGAGGGACCTCTGAAGGGCCTCACCTTTGCTGCCAAGGATCTGTTTGATGTGAGCTTCAATTGGGACACTGTGCCACCACTGCTGCTAGCTCGTGTTGCGATCCACTCTGCAGGTCAAGGGTTACGTGACAGGCCATGGCAATCCCACCTGGCAAGAGACACATCAGCCTGCCTCTGCGACAGCACCAGCAGTGCAGGTAGGCCCCCGCATGTGCCTCTGGGAGCGAAGCTCTGATGCCCAGCAGTCCTCTGCCTGCTTTCCTGGCTGACTTGCCAGCAGGAGGGAGTTCAGCGCATATACAGTGCTGGTGGTACCATGGGTGATGCTGCCCTAACTGAGGAGCGCTGAATGCTGGAGCTGTCACAATTTGTGCCCTGTCCAGGCACCAAGGTCAAGCTTTGTATGCCAACCATGCGCGGGGCAGACTGGATGCTGGGGCCATGCTGGTGACCTTGATACAATGCACTTCTTCACAATAGCAAACACTTCACAATATCAGCATTGTTGCTTGCCCATGCAGGCTGCACTAGATGCTGGGGCCACACTAGTGGGCAAGACTCATCTGGATGAGTGCGCATTCTCCCTTCATGGGATTAATGTGCACTACGGAACACCCCGCAATCCTGCTTGCCCAGACAGTATCCCGGGCGGGTCGTCCTCTGGAAGCGTGGTGAGCCTGCTGGTCACATGTTGCATGCACGATCATTGTTCAGGCCACAGCCCTGCTGCATCCACAGACCTACATGAGGGCAGGCCTGTGTGGCAGCCAGGTGGTCACCCGTCCACCTGTTCGCTGTGGTGTCAATAATGGACATCAACTTAGCATGTTGATGGGCCGCTAGAGAGCACCGCAGGGTGTTCCTGTGGCAGTGTGGGGAGCCTGCAAGAGGGCAGCTTAGCCGGACGGCAGATGACTTTGACGTCTGGAGCCTGGGCACTTTGCTGCTACACAGGGATGCCAGGGGTGTGCACCTGAGACAAAGGCAGGAAGCACAAGCTGCTGCAGGGCAGCTGCAGAGGCAGTTCTTGCATTGGGGCTTGAGTGCAGGTGGGGGTTGCTGGCAAGCAGTGGACCGTGCCTTTGTCAAACTAAAAGCTGACAGTCTATTGGGCAGACTCCACGAAGTAAAGCCCTGACCTGTGCATTGTTCTCAAGTGATCAATGACGTCGTCATTGCAGAGGGCAGCAGCACAATGTCTGGGCCACGTCTCATGCTTACCAAATCCATATCCTTTGCCTTTTGCACAGGTGGTGGCTGCTGGCAAGGAGGTGAACTCTGCGCTGGACATCAACACAACCTCTGGGCAGTCTGACGTGCTATAAAGCCCTCACCTGCCTGATCTATGCAGGTGGTTGTGGCTGGCAAGGAGGTGGACTTTGCCCTGGGCAGTGACACAGCGGGCTCGGTGCGTGTGCCTGCCAGCTACTGCGGCACCTTTGGCATGCGGCCGTCTCATGGGCGGGTCAGCCTCGAGGGTGCCTGTCCCCTGGCCCCCATGTTTGATACAGGTAGGCTTGGCTGACTGGCGTGGAGAGTTCTTGACTGAAGTTCTGCTGAAGCTGTGGGGGGTTGGGGCCTTCGCCAGGGCTGAAGCACGAGGCTGCCAGCCAGCCGTGGCCAAAGTCAGCCCTTATTGCTGTGTTCCATCCAGGTGGCCAACCTTTAGTTGATGGCCAGCTTGCTTGCGTGACCTCCTGGTCTGGCGCCTTCAAAGCAACTGGCTGCGTCCTTTTCAGGCTTAGTCAGCAGGATGGGAAGCAGCTAGGTAGCATGCCATGCGCATGCCTCTAAGCGTCTCATGACCTGGGCAGCCAGCAGGATGACACTGTTGCTGGGTGCTGTGCAGGTGGCTGGTTTGCCCAGACTCCTGCAGTGTTGTTGCAAGTGGGCAAGGTCCTGCTGAACCCAAGTACAGCCAAGCCTGTGACTTTTAAGCGCTGGCTGGTGGCAACGGACGCCTTCAAGTGTGCTGATGAAGCAGTATCCAAAGGCATTCATGAGGTGGGTGCTGACTGAGTGGCTAGCCCATGCCCTGTCTGGTTGCAAATAGGCAGGCAGCTGCATTTTTGAGCGCATCTCCTTTGTATGTGGGTGCATATGTGGACGGGAGCATTATGAGCAATCCTTAAATGTGTTGGTGAAGTGCAGCTGGCCTTTCTGCTGAGCCCCCTTATCAATGTCCGCTGATGGTCTGGAAGTGATACTGCGCCTGCAGGTCATGTCCAAGCGTTATGACGAAGTTACTCAGTTGCTGGGCAAGCCTGAAGAGGTGGAAGTAGCCTCTGATCCTGAGCTGGGGCCCCTCAGCAAATGGAGGGAGGTTTTCATGACGTGTGAGGTTAGCTGGCATCTTGGGCAGCGGGCCAGGCCGCGAACAGATTTTGTTGTAGTAGTATTGCCATGCAAGACCAAATGTAGTCATACTGCCCATGCCCAACAGGTGCATGATGCCTGGAAAGCCTTGGGTGGCTGGGTGACTGAGCACAAGCCCAATTTTGGACCTGTCACTGCCGAATATTTCAAGGGAGCCTCCGAAGTGACAGATGAGGAGGTGGGCCATCACCAAGCCATTACAGAGTAGCTGCTCAAGTTGTGCTGCATGAAGCAGGGGTATGTATACAAGTGTTTCATTCAGGAACAATCTTGTCATGCTAGGGGCTGCTGTTCAGCAGGCGCTGCACACGTGGAGGGCATAGAAAGACACAGCACTGCTCAGATAGTGCACTGGTCCAGTGCAGGCTTCAGTGTCACGCACCAAGCAGTTGGCCATTGTCAAGCACATGGACCAGCTGTTGGGCAGCGAGGCAGTCATGACGTTGCCAACAGCCGCAGGTCCAGCCCCCAAGCTGAGGACTCCACTGCCTGTGCTGGAAGATTTCAGCAACCAGCTGCTCATGCTAACATGTATTGCATCCCTGGCAGGGCTGCCACAGGTCAGTGTCTCAAGACAACAGGCTGATGTGCGCTCAGGCTTGCTCACATGACTTAGACTTCTCTGAGCACGCACGCGCACTCTACCTGTCCAGATGCCACCAGTGGTTAGAGGTCATGGGAATGCATTTTGCGCATACTTGCAGGACCAGATAGCCCTTTTATGTCTTGCTGCAGATCAGCCTGCCAGTGATGAGTGTGAAAGGCTGCCCTGTGGGCCTCAGCCTTGTAGGTCCTCGCGGCAGTGATGAGGCACTGCTGGAGCTGGCTGAGAAGCTCTACCAGCTCTTGGTGTGATATCTTTGACACAAGCTTGCTGTGATTTTGTAGCACACAGCAGTCAGCAAATGCTACAGAATGAGCTCAACCCATGGGAGGGGCTTGGGGCATGTGTACAGCAGGCAACACCAAACCTACACCTCAGCTGGCCAGGCCCGTGGGAGGTACACTGATGGAGGTCCAGCGCTGGCGTGAGTGCTGATAGTATGGCTGACAAGTGGGCTGTAAAGCTGATGGTGCTGTGACATGAAGAGATGAATTCTTTGATGTACTGGGGAGGACCCCAGACTCTTGGAAATATATCATGATGGCCCTCATATAGAGCAAGCATTGCAATCCAAAAGGCAGGCTCACTCACATGATAGCATGAGAATTTGACATAGATTGGTGATCAGGCCAACCGATAGCAGCACTTGAAGTGTAGGGCATTGCGAGCTGCCACATATCCCCCCCTTTCAGACAGCTATACATGAGATGTAAGCAATTCTATTCAAAAGCAAGTTCAGCAGATGAAAGATGCCATTTGTGTTGCTCTTGCCATCAAGGCTTGGAGCCTGCGTTGCTAAGCTTGAAAACAGGGCAATGCTTGGCCGTCGATTGGCAGGCTTGTTGAGGCGCCCTATATATACATCCGAGACAATGCGCTTTGCAAGTGTAAACATAGCTGTACACTAGTGTTTCAATCATTGACGATTGTCCAAGACATGGGGCACTAGCAAGCATGATGCTTAGCGTGGGTGCAAATTGGCGAACTTGATGGAGTGTCCGCGTATGTCTGAGACAGACGCGCACTACATTGCAAGTCTGAACATGGCTGTACACTGGTGGCCTCAATGGCTGACAACTGGCTAAGACATGGAGCACCAGCAAGCACAATGCTTAGCATGGCCGCACAACTGGCTGACCGAGAGTCTTTGCCCGCAGAAGGAGGGCTGCTGTCTGACTGGCGGCTCTGCATGCTCCTGATGCCCGCAGCAATGTCTTGCGCTTCCAGGGACTGCTGCAGCTGCTGTCTGCTGGATTGGACGCTGGTCACTGGCCCTCATTGCCTGCAGATTTCAATAAGCCCCACTTGCGTGCTGGTCACAAAGGACATCCACCCAAGCCCGGCTAGGCAAGCCAAATGACAGGCCCCATTCTCTGCAGACTGTTCAAGCAATAGAAGGAGCCTCAGGATGACATCAGCCAAGCATGCCAGACGGCTGGCCCCAGTCCTTGTGGACTCAGAGAAGGCTCAGCAAGCGCCCTGTCAGGCAAGCACAATCACAGCTCTAAGTTCTTGCGGACACAGAACATCAGCATATTGCAGGCCATGCATGCCAATTGTCAGCCCCCATTCCTGGCGACCATGCCAAAGACTAGCCCCAAGGTCAGGTATGGAGAGTGAAGGGTGCATATCATCAAACCTGGAAACCTCATGCCATGGAATTCAGCTGCTCCACTGTATGCACTGGCAGCAATGTGCTCCAGCAGGAGCAGTTCAGCTCATGATCAATAAGAAAGAGTGCAGCGTGAATCGTATACATGGCTGTGAAGGCAACCAAGACATGCTGGAGGTCACTTCTATCTGACCACCAGCATGCACTTGACCACCACCAGGGGCATCCTGCTGGCGCAGCAGATCAACATGCCGACGTTGTGAGAGTCTCTGCCGTGATACTGCCCTGCATGACCTTGCAGGCACCAAAGTACTGCCGTACTGAATGCCAGCCTCCTGTGAGACGACCAGTACTCACCAGCTTTGTCTGGCTTCGTGACAGCATCACAAGGCCTAGCAAGCCTTTGTCCAACAGAGTCTGCCTATTGGCCACCTTCAATGCGTACTTGCCTATGTGAAATTGTTTCCAAAACAGCTTGGCGCTCTCTGGGATGAACATGTAAGCCACCTGTTCCCCCCGCACCCGCTACATGGCTGCCCCCGAGGTTGGGACTGGAGAGTGCATAAGAAAACCTGCAGGCAGCAACCGAAGCAATGAACTCAGCTATTTGCAAACAATCAGAAGTGCTTCTGTGTACGCAAAGGACACCAGTCTCCCTCATGCAGACCATAAGGAGCACACGGCAAGGAGGCTATGAGAACGTGACCCTCCATGGCAAATATAGTTGCTGATACCACGTGCCATCAGGCTTCTGCAAGGAGATCCCTGATGGCGGGTGCATGGCTGTCATCAAGTGCAGGCAGCAATGGCAAGTGTGCAGCAGCCAAAGCTCTCGTTGAACGGGGGAAGCCAATGCGGCTTGCCGCTGTCACAATCATCAGAACTGATACGAGGCCAGACCATTGCTTTGCAGTCAGCTCAACACCCAGGCCAGCCAGGTTGAACTGCTGTGATGCTGACCTGCTCAAACAAACACACCCCTGCAAACAACTTGTGACAGCATCAAGCCTGCACAGGACTCGTTGAAGCGGCAGTGATACGGCATGCATCTTGTGTGTCCCTGCGCCGTGCAAGAGATCCTGGCCTGGGCCGCCTCGCACCTGGACGCCGCACCTACTCAGCACTCCATTCTGGCTCGCCACAGGATTCTGTGGCAGGAAGGCAATGCAAAAGCACGAAGCCCAGGCCTAGAGCCAGTTGAAGGTCATGCGTTGGAGATGGTTTTGCCTTCATAAGAGATGTGAGGCTTCGCACCTTGATGATGCTGTGCCTGGTCTGCTCTTTGCAAGCTCTCATGTGCTTTCTGCTAAGGAGTAGGGGCACTCCCCTCAATGAATGCTGC
>OZ017754.1:2737327-2955208 GCA_963969365.1 Asterochloris sp. CNOR1 | reverse complement strand
CCTAAACCCTAAACCCTAAACCCTAAACCCTAAACCCTAAACCCTAAACCCTAAACCCTAAACCCTAAACCCTAAACCCTAAACCCTGAACCCTAAACCCTAAACCCTAAACCCTAAACCCTAAACCCTAAACCCTAAACCCTAAACCCTAAACCCTAAACCCTAAACCCTAAACCCTAAACCCTAAACCCTAAACCCTAAACCCTAAACCCTAAACCCTAAACCCTAAACCCTAAACCCTAAACCCTAAACCCTAAACCCTAAACCCTAAACCCTAAACCCTAAACCCTAAACCCTAAACCCTAAACCCTAAACCCTAAACCCTAAACCCTAAACCCTAAACCCTAAACCCTAAACCCTAAACCCTAAACCCAAACCCAAACCCCAAACCCCAAACCCTGAACCCTGAACCCTGAACCCCGAACCCGACCCCGAACCCTGAACCCCGAACCCCGAACCCCGAAACCCGAACCCTGAACCCCGAACCCGAACCCGAACCCCGAACCCCGAACCCCGAACCCCGAACCCCCGAACCCCGAACCCCGAACCCCGAACCCCGAACCCCGAAACCCTAAACCGAACCCCGAACCCCGAACCCCGAACCCCGACCCCGAACCCCGAACCCCGAACCCCGAACCCCGAACCCCGAACCCCGACCCCGAACCCCGAACCCCGAACCCCGAACCCCGAACCCCGAACCCCGAACCCCGAACCCTGAACCCCGAACCCTGAACCCCGAACTCCACATACAACTGTAGCAAACAAGTTTGCTGGCAGCTGAACACAGTTGGGCAGCTGATTGAGCCTGACAGCTCTTGTTGTGAGCACACAGCAGCCATCTGGGGGAAACAAGAGCTCATTGATGTTCCCACAACAGGGCTCACATCCACCCTGGTCGTCGCTCGCGATCACGACACAGTTCAACGAATCTCAACGGTTGAGATTCGCGTCCAGAATGCCCTGCTTGTCACCCTCCTGGTTGCATGTGCCTGCAGGTAATGTGAGCCTTGACCATCTGCTGCAAGGGGCGCAACATTCACAGAGCAAGGATAAGGTCTTGGGGGGGGCGTTGCACGATGTGCGCAAGATGCTGATCTGCAAGACTCCTACCTCCAGGCTGAGGCTGAGGACCGTCCCAGCTCAGCAGCTTGAGGCCAGTCACTGCAGTGCGAGGGCACACACGCGTGAGAGCAGGGCAGCACTGGCCCTTTTCCCAAGACATGACCACTCCTTGCAGATGCATACAGTACTGTGCGCACACCTTGCAAGGAGTTATGTAAGGTACTACTTTAGGGGTTACGGTACCCCCGCAAAATCCAAGGCCGGCAAAGACGCGCGCAGGTGACCTCAAGCTTCAGGGCTTACAGCCAAGGGCCTGATTTGGGACTCACCTCCAGGCTGAGGCTGAGCAACTTGCGGCCCATACCTGCATTGCAAGACAGTGAAGCTGAGAATATTTGTACACTTTGCAGAATCTTGCATGCAACAGTAGTATCAGGCAGCTTCAAGTGCGCTTTCTGAGCAAACCATATGCATGCATTATACTTCACGGCTGGTCATGCATACAATGTCCAGAAGGTAGTTTGCAGATGGTGGCTTGCAAGGGGAACCTGCACTATCAAAGATTCACCTGGGCCCGTCAGCAGCTTGTGGCCGTTGTCCAGCTTTTCAATGCCCAACACTGCAGTGCAGACACAGAAAGGAGTCAATAGTACAGTTAGGTGGTCTGGTCAAAAAGATCTGGAGGGAGGGAAACCTTGTCCTCACTCAGGTGATGCACATATCAAAGAGGCTTGTGAAGAAGGGCTTGCATGGCTTGCTGGTGTGCATAAACCAACAACCTCAAACGACTCACCATGGCTTGCCAGAAGGCCCAGCAAGAACAGCACGAGAGTGGCAGAAGGCTTAGCAACCATGATTGCAATATGCTTTGAGGTGCAGTGGGATGGTTCGATTGCAGGGATTGCAGGAATGTTCGCAGTCTGACAAGCCCCGCTTTTATAACCACCGTTGACCAGAAACGATTTACAACACTGTACGAGGGAAATTCTACTAGACCTAAACGACCGCATGGTAGGGGAATGATAACGCCAGCTGCCGCAGAAGGCATTGCCCTCAGTGGTGTAGCTCGGTCACAGTGATACGGCTTGACCACCCAGTGGGACACACACGAGCTGTTGCATTGCGATCCAGTGCAAGGCTGAACTCTGAGGGCTTCATGGAATCTTTAACTAGATCAGTCAGATATCATTGACTGAGAACGCTATTGGGACAGTCCTGTCGCCTCTCATCAGCTCCCTGATCTGCTTCACGGCATCTTTTTGAAGGTTGAAGCCCTTCTAAAGTCCTCTGTCTCAGCAGTAGTAACGGCTCCAAACGTCGCCGACGTAGACGGACCAGTAACTCCAGTACTACACTTCCACTGCACTATTTGGACATATCAGTTTTGCTTTGCACATGCCTGGGACCTCTGATGTTCAAACTGCTTGATTTCATGAGGCGTTGTGAGACACCAGCAGGCCTAGACGTCTGCATGTGCACATTGGTGAAGAACAACTTGTGTGGAGAAGCAGAAGGGGTCTGAGACTGCATTGCATGCACAAAACGAAGTGGGATGTCAACTATGCCATCATTGCTGCAAACGCCGCTTGTTGATGACAGCTCTTAGATCCTACAAAATGGCACAGGGTCAGTTCCAATTGCTGTGATGCAGTCAGCGGCTGCACGAGACAACACAACAAGCACTCCCCACCTTCTCTTCTGCGGGTCCTGAGGGGGCATGAAGAGGAAGGCGTGCATCTGCACCAGGAAATCACAAGTACTCGCAACCTGGCATTGTGACTTCTCCTTTGGTAGCTCAGCAATTGATGCTAGAGCGGAAACAGCTATGGCACAGGCATCTACAAACGTGCAAAGCCATTTCCATGTTGACATCACACCTTCTGACTGAACCGCAGCAACAGATCCATTGCCAAGGCTAGCGCCATGCCTGCCAAGAGTGGAGTCACCGCCACCTTCAGGAGCATCATCCTGCAGCAAGCACCAGCTCATTAAATAAATGCACGCCCAGTTCACAGATGAGCTTGCAACAACTAATCTGAGATGGCAATTTGAGGGCCACTTGCATCACAGTCAACCCTCTCAGGCGCTGCACAGTGCACCCCTACCCTCCAGTCATGCTCTAGCGCACCTTGTCCCTACGACGCTTCTCGCGACGCTCCTTCTTCTCCTTCTTCTCCTCCTGCTTGACAAAAATATCATGACGTTACGCTTTGCTGAAATGTCAAAGGGCAGCCTGATGCCCCTGGTGGTGTAGAAAGCAGAGCTGCGGCAAAGTGCATGCTATGCTCAACATATCTGAAAGGCAACAGATAGCCTCGTCACCTGCACAAACATCGTCAGGTGTTACCTTGTGCTCCTTCTTGCGCTTCTTGGAGGCCTTGCCTGCCTCACGCCCAGATGCTGGTGGCGGAGGTAGGTCGGCCTCTGCCACAGCGCTGTCGTCTGGGATGCGCAAGGATATCACCTGGAGAGCAAAGCACATCTAGGCAACAAGCCACCCGCAGGGAATGTCTCAGTATAGGAGGGGCCAGCGCTGACATGTTGACGGCATGCAACCCCAGCAGCTCATAACGTACCATGCTGCCTGAAAGAAGCAGGCCTGAAGCTGACCTGATCAGCACCATTGGGGACGTCCATAGCCATGGGCGGGAGAGCATCACCTGAACCAGCAGACAAAGCCATGTCAAAGACAAACTACAACTATGCAATTGACGTTATGATGCTGTGTGACATGTTTCCTCAACTGCTCTACATGGTGCAGTGTAGAGCAGGAGAGCAAGCACCATTGCTGGGTCATCACTGTCGAACCCCATGCATTAAGCACCACTAAACACAGGGAGAGCTCACCTGCATCATGGTCATGTCCCCGCTTGCCGCCTGCATGCCCGGCCTCCACGCGCTTGAGCTCCCCCTCCTCAGGCAAGTCTTGGCGCAGGTTGCGGTGCCGCCTGTCCCTGCCAACACGCACATCCTCAGGTTCATCCCTCAGCCCTGCAAGCAGAGGTGCAACAGGTGTTGGACAGGGACTTTGCAAACAAACCTGGTGCATCAGCATCATGATCAGCATGTCTGTAAGCTGTGCGCTTGAATGTTTCAGGGTGGAAACTTGCAAAATGACCTGCCGTGGCATCTACAGTGACGGCCTTGTGCACGCTGCTCTTTCACATAGGCCTCAAACACCACCATCGCGCAAACTTGGAAACACAAAGCCGCGGATTACCAGGAGGAGGGCGGTCAGTAGGCCTGTCATGTCGTGCGCCTTCGTCACTGCGGGAACGCTGGGACTCCTGACGCCCAGAGCGGTGGCGACGGTCGGCACCCCGGTCACGCCCAGGAGAGTCCCGGCGCCGGGCAGTGTCCACCCTAGACCGGTCATTGCTGCGCGAGCGAGCACGGTGGTGCACTGCCTCCTCGGCAGCAGGCCTGCAATGACACAGCTTGTGTCCATTTTGAAAGCTGGGCACACAGTCATCTTTCCATCAAGCTGTCAAGCAGCTGGTCAAGCAGAGGAGACGTTACAGCCCCTTTTGACAGCCAGCTGCTACATGTCACCCCTTGCATCTCTGGCATGCTGCATACCTTTCAAGAACAAGGCGTGGTGGCTCTGGGGCACGCTGGTGCGTTGCCACCTCTGCAGCAGTTCTGCAGTGGACAGGCCCTCCATTGTCGGCGTTGCGGATTTGGCAGCAATGCTTGCATTTGCAATGCTCTGCCAAAGTCAGCAAAGCATTCGGGATTGTGCCCCCTCACAAGCAATTTTCAAGAGTTGTTGAACCCAGTTGTGGACCTGCATGTTGCTTGGGCCTTGCGCATCAGTGTAAGCCCAGAACATTGGCTAGTAGTGCTAAACTCAGCTGCATGCAACACTGCAGACCTGCAATGGAAGCCAACATCCAAAGCGGGGCTGACACAAGCAAACTCACAGAAGATGTCTGCGTGTCAGAAGGCCAGCTGATGGCTGACACACTGGAGCATCCAGGAACTGCAAGCATCTCACCTGGCATTAGCAGCATCCTCAGCAGAGGGCTCCCCAAACCGTGCGGTGCGAGCCTCACTCTGAATGCGCAGCCGATTATTTGCAGTTGCCACTGTTGTTTTCTGAAAGGTGATGGGCTGCCGCTGCAGCCAGCAGTGAGAGGCTGTCAGTTGGGTGGAGGGGCAGACTGCATGACTTGCCAAGGGATCATGTCCAAGCAGCCACATTTGCTGGCAGCATATGCACAACACCACCACAAACAGCATATGACAGTCTCACAAAGGGGTCCTGAGAATGTCAGGAATCTTTATAAGACCTAGCTTGCAAGCAGACGCTTGGCACCTAATATGCTGGAAGACTTCATGCCAGGCTTCCAGCATGGATGCAGCAGATAGACTGCCGTGAAGAGCTTCGATTGTTGCCCAAAAGCAACCACAAGCGCCCAACAGCTGATAATCTCACAAGCAGCTGGAGCTGGAGCAGTCCAAGCTAGAGCACCACGCCCCACCTGGCGTTTCTCGCCCACAGCCGGGTGAGTTGCCTCAGTCATGGTGGTCAACTCCCTCTTGACAGCCCTGTCTGCAGCGCGCTCCCTGGCAGGTGAGCCCTCATGAGTGCGCTCCTGATCCGGCTGGGCCTCTCGAGATTGCTGCCTGTCAGGCTGAGCCTCTCGGGCATGTTGACCGCTACCATCCCTGGGGCGCTCATTGCGTTCAGCAACCGCTGCCTTGCTTGACCTGCAGCCAGTCAACTCTTGATTGTGTGAGCATGTGCTGCCAAGTGTTGCAGCCAGCACTGCGGTACCGCTGGAGAGCTGTCACAGCAAACCGCATTCAAGACCTGAATGATATGCCTGCCTGTGTGGCAAGGTTGAGCATACATGGCAGACTGGTCCAGTCACAGTGAGGAGAAGTGGCCCAGCTGAGTACCACCTCTGCAGGCAGCATCTGGCGTCCCCAAGCTTATGCAAGAACCCTCTGCAAGCTCACCTTGGGGTGGCATCTGCATCCTGTGCCTCCTTGTCACTGCCATTTGGGGTCCTGGCAGCAGAAGACTGCTGCACCGTTCGCCTGGAAGCATCCTCAGAGGCAGCGCCCTCCCTAGGCGTATCACCGCCCCGGTGAGATGGCTCAGTTCTTGCAGCAGCCCTGGGGATCTCTGTGGGCCGGAACTCTGGTGCATCAGACCGCAATTTGCTGCCTGTAAGCAGCAGCAGCAGCATGAGACAGGTAGCCTGTGGGAACAGAAGGCATGTGGATTTATCTCCAAACATGTCATGTGCATGCTGAGAAGCTTGAGTGCGGGAAGCTGAGCAATATAGGACTGTTGAACATCCTTTGCTTGTGACTTGGCTGGCAACAGCAACATAGCCCACCTGACACAATCCTGTTGCCTGCCGCAGGCTCCACCCTCTGCTTCTCATGCCTGGACGCCTCCCCTTGCTGCCGAGAATCCACAGCACTGCACGCATAGGGCTGCAGTGAGTACCCAGCACTGTGCCATCCTTGCTGGCAGCAAAAGGCTGGTTGCACATTATGCACAGAAGTGATGAGAACATGTGAAGAGCACCCAAGCATGTTTGCCAGAGGGCTGCAGCCAGGTTGCCCGCATGCAGTGCCGCTGCACACAGCTGGGGCACGCAGCGCAAAGCAACCTATGTGCTGCTCATGAATTCAAAGGTTGAGTATACATAGCATGCGCCACACAGTAGCAGCCCCTCAGTACATGAAGACAGTGCCATCATTGGTGACCACCACAGCATTCTAGGCAGACAGCAACTGAAGGATGCAAGGTCAGGCTGCCCGTCCACTGGCATCTTGCCCACAATACTGCTCCTTGGCTGCGCAGGAAGAGCTCCTGCTCATCTGTGGGCCCCACCCTTGGGTCAGGAGAGCACAGGCATGGTGCCTGACTCTGCTGGTGCATGGCCATACAGGAAGATCTCCTGACTACCTTTGGGTTGCTCGCGAGTCAATGCTGGGCTTCCTGGCTGGCTGAGGCGCCTCGTCTGCCTGCTTGAAGCGCTCATGTCGAGCCTTGCGCCTGTCCTCGGCCCCCAGGAGAGTATCCACAGCTGCTGTCAAGTGACCTGCAGTGCACATATGCTCACACTCAGACTGCCCGGCTGCATCGGCACAACCAGATATCCAGCTGCCTGCAGCAGCTGGCAGCTTGACCACATCAGCATCTGCTCCAGATTGGCGGCCATCTGCAGCATGTTGATGAGGCTGCACTGAGTGGCCTTACCTGTCAGCACCTACATAGTTGCAGTAGGGAGGCACCTGCAGCATGTCTTCAGAGCAGACTGAACAGACAGAGATGACAGGCCGTTATACTGAGTCCAGGCTTGACTTTGACCTGCCAGATGTCGGCAGTGAGCAGCTTTGCAATCCAAGACAGCAAGCCGCACAGGAAAGGCCAGCTCTGTTGGGTCACCAAGAGATGCAGGATATGTCAGCCCTGCTGTAGATGCACAGTCGTTCCCCAGTCCTCATGCTGGTACTCAGCAGATGAGTCAGCAGGTTTGTGTTGACCTGATGCAGGACAGTCTAGACTGCTGACACGCCATCTCTCCTGCTTTCCGCAACACCAGGTCTGTAGCTAGCTCCAAGGCTGAAGACAGCAGACTCATCAGCAGAGCCTGTGGAGACTGGTGCCATAGCTGCCAGGATACTGGACAGAAGGACCAGAGACAGGGAGCAGCACACCTGAGTCCCGGCGGGAAGCGCTGTGGCCTTGTGCCACATCTCCGCCTCTGTCTGCCCTCTGGCGGGACCTGGACTCCTCCCCCGCAGCCCGCCGCTCGTTCCCCAGCCGCGATGGGCCTGCCTCAGCTCGGCCATTCCTGTTGCCTGCATGTGCCTCCTCTGGCTTCACCCTGTGCTCGGGGGCAGCAGCCCTGGCAGGCACATCCCCCAGGCTTGGGCGCTTGCTGGGGCCAGCCTCGCCATGCTTGTCCCCGTCCCTGCAGGTGGAGCGCACCTGTTGGTTTGGCATGTCGCCCACAGCATACTGACACCACCCATGGGCAGGGGCACCACTCAGGAAAAAAGCAGCTCCACGCAATGCTGCACTGGTCCAATTGACTGGCAGAGTGCAGCGCATCTCTGCTGAAGAGTGCAGACATAACCAGGGCAGGTAGTGTAGGCGCGAAACCTGCTGACATTCGAAGTCAATCCAGAGATGCCTCACCTGGACTTGCGCTTGCCAGACAGCTGTGCAGTGCTGGCAGGCTGTGAGGTGACTGCTGCTGCTGCCGGCCTGGTACCTGGTGGCCGCTCAGCTGTGGCCCCAGCTGCCTCCTGATTGCTGCTGGCCACTGGCAGCTGCTCAGCCTTCACGCGTGCAGGTATTGGGCCAGCAGGGGCCTCAGCCACGGCTGCCTCTTCCACCCTGCGGTCTGCGCCGCGCACCTCAGCTGGCCGCGCTCCTGTGGCAGCTCCAGCAGAGTGTTTGGCAGCAGCATTGTTGGTCTGTGCAGGGCCACCGTCCCCGCCTGCTGCCTCAACAGCTGCCTCAGGTGTTGCAGGTGTGGCTGCTGCTGTGGCAGCAGGCAGCTGCTTCTCACGTTCCTTCAGCGGCAAAGCCTCTAAAATCCTGTGTACATAGTCCAGCTTCTCCGGCAACCTGCACGTGAGCAGCATTGTGGGAGCCGGGAGCTGGGCACAGCAGCTGATGTAACCTAGCAGGTTGTCATCAACGAAATAGAGCCCCTCATCCATGAGGCCTCTAAGCAGTCCCTCTTAGTAAGACTAGCCTTGTGGCGCCTGTTTCTTGTGGGTTAGCGTCTAAATTCCCAGCAGTGAATACTGTTCCAGAAGCAGAGGCCTTTCTGAACAAGTCTTGCCGGGGCTTTCAAATTGGCCTCATGCGCCTCAGCAGCACAGCAGGGCATGTGATCATTGACGCATAGCTGTTGAGCACAGTCAAGCCTCAAAGATCTGACACCATGCTTGATGATGCCAAGAGGTGCAAGGCCCACCTGTTTTCAGCCAGCACCTTATGCAGATAGCCAGTGATGGGCACCATGGCAGTCAGCCTCTGTGTGACGCCGTGCGCCCTAGGCCCATCCTGCTTGCTCAGTTCTTTCTGAAAGGGGTTGATGTGTTGCAGCAGAACGGTGGCAAAGGGCCTGACAGCAGGGCAGACCTGCAGGTATGGCACATGTTGTCATCCAGCTGTTGTTGTTCACTACCGTCATTTCAAACAAGCGAAGCTTCTGCCTGTACAGTCGGGTAAGAAGTCAGCCAAGAGGTGTGCACAGACAGATATCAGGCTTGCTGAGACAGCAGGCAAGCTTGTAGAGACATGTTGCCGCACCTGAAGGATTTGCTGCAAGAAGGTGAAGATGTTCTTGTCCTCCAAAGATGTCCGGTCTCTGCTTCTCTTCAGCACGCTGACAATGTGGGTGCAGGGGAAGGACTGCAGTTTCACACAGCCTTGCAGCCACTTCACACGGCTGAAGGGCTCAGCGCCCGCCTTCCACAGTGTGCTGGAGGAGCACAAAGGCCGCAGGGGGGCCAGCTCGTGCTCATACCGCTTCAGGTCAGCCTGCAGGCACAGAGACATGGGTTGCCTGTGAATGAGCAAAGCACGCTCTCATGGGGCGACATGTTTGCCTGCAACAATCACCAGCTCACGCCACCCTGCAGGAACAAAGGATTGAACTCACACAGGTTTCCAAGCAGCAGCCGGGCGGCCTGTGGCCCAGCATTGCCGCACATTGACATGCAGGCACAGAGTAACTAGGTCAGCAGCTCCCAATGGCGTGCTCTGCCTGCTTTGAAAAGTCTGTCTTTAGGTCCGACAGCAGACACAGAGACATAGGTCAGACTGTTTCCGGATGGGCAGCTTGCCTGGCAGTCCCCAGTCACTGCCTCAGATAGGTCAGCAGGGACTAAGAAGTCGGCTTACTAGCCGCTTCTGACCAGGCTGTAGGCACTAAGCCGAGCCAAGTTACCAGTACCCACCGATCACAACAGCTCAGGCTGCATCCACAGGGTTTGCATATGGCCGGCCACAATGCACAGATGTTACCAGCAGCTGGCAGCCTGCAAGCCATGCAGCATTCTGAAGGTGCTGCCAGCTCACAGCCCCCGCTTCAGGCAAGCTCGAGCTTGCACTCTGCCTTGCAGAACTCATGGGATCCAACAATGCAGTACCTTAGCAGGCACATGATATGAATGTGCACCAGGGTTGGGTGGCCCCAGCGACCAGCATGGCACATCAGCCAATGTAATTTGGCTCCAGCACAGTCAGTCCTGTTTCAGATAATGCAACAATTCAGTCCTGCTTGCAATCTTTAACTTGCAGTATTCAAGCCACAGCTGCCAGCAGACTTACCCTGTAGAGTTCAACGAATTTGACAAACTCCGAGAAGAAGATGCCAACGCATTTTGCCTCCTGGTTGGTCAATGCTGGCAGCGTGTGAAGCAGCATGAACATCTGCACATGGACAGCACAAGTTGGAGGTCAGTATGCAGGAACAGGCAGTGAATACGTACCATGCGGCCAAACAACTCTGCAGTATACTGCACCATGACTGGCTGCGGCACAGCCTTGCAGTTGAGGGGGCCAGCAATTGCGCAAGAGGCAGTAGAACAAAAACTCTTCCATGGTGCCACCGCTATTCCTGCACATCCCTCCACTGCTTCTGAACAACATATGCCCTTGCAGGAGCGGCAGCTCCTCATACTGCAGGGTGCATGCTGCACTGCCGTCCGGGACACCAGCAACTCACCCGTTGAACAAACAGAGTTTTTATGTGTGAAGGAGTCTGTGCTGGCCCTTGCATTGGTTCAGTGCCCATCTTCGTCGAAGGTGACAGGACGAGAGGCAGGTGGCTGTTTCAGCAAAACCCAGGGCAGTCTGTGACATAGCGCCCACCACTGCCATGTCAGGTGCTCATGTTTGTATCAAAAGGCAGTGGCCCAGCTCTTCCTCCCGCCCCCTTCATCAGTGATCGCAGCCTCGACAGGTCCATTTCAGCCTGCACCACTGCCGAGAGCAGCACAATCTGCCGAGCAACCTTCAGCGCTGCTTGCACTAGACGTGAGGGCAGTCCTGTGTGGTCCAGCCCGCCCATACCAGCGCTGTCACCATGACTTGCCCTAACCATGAGCAGCAGCAGCCCAGCACCGCCGAGCTCACCCCAGGGACATGTCAAGACCTTGCCTTGCACCCCCACTCACCCGGTTCATGAGGGGCAGCAGCCCCAGGTAGTCTGTCCCAGCCAGCACCATGGCCTTGACAAACTCCGCACAGAACAGCGCATCCTCCTCGCTGATCTTAGCGCGGGGCAGCACCAGGTGCAGGAGCAGGGTATCAGTGGTGTCCATGCGCCCATTGTCGCTGGGGAACACCTCGGCCAGCCAGGAGTCGCGCCAGGCCTGCAGGCTGCGGGCCACCTCCTCACAGGTCTGGCGGTGCTTGTCCCGCTCCGTGTTCAAGTGACCCCCGACTTTCTGCAGAAGCAGCAGCGACAGGATTGAGACAGCCAAGCTGCAAAGCAGCAGCTGTGCCCAGCCACCTGCTCATAGCAGTGGGTGAGCTGCCTGCGTGCAGGGCTGCAGGCCTCCTCCTCACAGAT
This sequence comes from Asterochloris sp. CNOR1, assembly GCA_963969365.1. Lineage (NCBI taxonomy): Eukaryota > Viridiplantae > Chlorophyta > Trebouxiophyceae > Trebouxiales > Trebouxiaceae > Asterochloris > Asterochloris sp. CNOR1. Next base: position 2,943,581 of record OZ017754.1, on the reverse strand, counting down.
CTTACTAGGTCTCGCCCCGCCCTCAGGTGGCCTGCAACTTGTGGCAGGACTGGACTTGGTCCAGTGCCACGGTATATTGGCAAAGAGTGAATGTGGTACAGCCCTGCCATGGCCGAAGCTTGTGACCTTCAGGCGGATACTGTGCTCTATGTAATTTCTGAGGTCTGTCAGGCGGGAGAACATTTCACTCCATTAGATTCAGGCTGCAGCAGACCACTAGAAGGCTGCCATGGCTTGCTCTAAGGAGACCGATGAAGTCAAGTCCAAATTGATGCCAAAGACGTGCTCAATGACTGTGACCCCAGCTGGTACAACAGATCACATGAAGCAGCTGAGGACTGACCACGTAAAGCTTCTCAAAACGGCCGTTCCTTAGTGCCACCGCTTTGGCTTCGCAGCGCTTGATGGCCTCCTCATACCTGCAACAAGAGAGGGGCAATCGAGTGTACAGCACTTAGGCTGCTGTGGCCAAGGCAGGGCTGGCCTCCTCATTCCTACAACATGGGGCAGCAGCTGAGTGCGCAGGGCTTAGCGCTTTCTGGAGCAGACGGCAGCCCTCTCAGATGTGGAACGCCACATCACTCAAAAGCATAAGTTGCTCCAGATTGAAACAGCCCACTGAACGTGAGGAAGGCATGCATTGCATAGATGATTTTGTCAGAGGACAGCGCATAACAACATGGCAGAGACAGACTTCAAGAGCTGCTGTCTTACACAGCAGGTCTCTCCAAATGGTGCTGGTGCAGGGCAGGAGGTGGGAAAGAAGGCAGGACTTACAAGGTTCCTGGAAAGTGAAGGTGGCCATAGGAAAGGCTCCAGAACCAGAGGTAGAAATCCTCGCTGATGCCAGCGAGCGAGACCTTGGGCACATATGACTTGACCATCTGCCGCAGCTGGTTCCAGGTCCACAGGCCGGCAGGGCCTGCATCATCTCCTGCAGGTCCGCCAATGAAATGGCAGCGTTAGGGGCCAACCCAACGAGGCATGTTGAGCGAAGCACGAGCAGCTTATGATAAAAACCTCAGGGTGCTGGCCTTTGCAGCTGCACATGAGGTCAGCATCTGGCACCATTGGATGCCCTCATGCCCTTGATAGATGCAGTTAGGCTCTATGGGCCATTTGACAAGATTTAAGAGTGCAAAATGGTGCAGCTTGCCTGTGAGGCTGTGCCCAAGCAACACCACACAACAGCAGGCACCACCTGACATGAATACCAAAATCCTACAGGCACCATGAACTGATGGGTGGGGCTGAGCATTGATGAACAGGGTCTGCAGCTGCTGCGCTGGTTGCCATGCTACCTGAAACTCAAGACGATGGTTACAGGCATCTGCTGGATCACAGCAGGTGCCTGACATGCCCCACACCAAGCTCACCTTGCGAGCAGCAGCGGCAGCCCCTGCGCTCTGCGACTGTCCACAAGCACATGTCTTCCGAACAGCATATGCTGGTGCAAGCTCACTTTGCTAACCTTTGGCGGCACAGCAAAGACCACAGGGGCTCAAGCTGCTGTGTCAATTCCTGCAGCAGCCTGCCATCCTGCCTGTCTGTGATGTAGCATGCACATGCAGCAACCCCACACCAGCCCGGAATTCACCTTGCTCATCAGAAGTAAAGCAGTGCAGGGTTCTCAGTGTCTGCAGCGGTGTGCTGAAGCCAAGATCTTTCTTGAATGCTTAGACATATCCAACAGCAGGCCTCAACCCAGGCTTACCACGTTCAGCAGCAGTGGGCGTTGCAGGGACAACAGGGTCTGCGGCTGCTGCGCCAGCCCCTGCATCAGCTTGCACCTCCCCATCCTCAGCCTGCTGCGTCTTCCCCTTGCCAGCCGGCAGCGGTGGGCTGGGCAGTGGCACACGCTCCATTGCAGGCCGATACAGCTGCCAGACCAGCTCAAGCGGCAGGCGGTCGCCGGCCTGTTGCAGCGTGGCTGCCAGCGGCGGCAGCAGGGAGGCATACGTCTTCCTGTCCAAGGAGTACTTCAGCAGAGCGGTCAGCTGCACCAGCAGAAACTTGCATTGTCAGCTGTTGCGTTGCATTTGAGCGCTGGGGGAGGACCTTTCAACCATTTCATGGCAGGGATGTTGCCACAGGATACGTGGATGCAGCAGCAGGAGTAAGGTATGGGCACACTGGGCACTGTATGAGGGCTATCAGGTCGGCAGAGGATACATGGAGCAAACGGTCAGCTTGCCCTGCATGAGGATGAAACAGCCAGCTCAACAGTGCCTCTGCAGGTTGCTGCAGCAGGGGCAGTGACTGTCAGCAGGAGTGGGGCCTGCACTGGCAACTCATGAGCACCCTTAAGGATGATCTTGTGCCTAAGTGATGTCAGCAGTTCTGCAGCATTGACATCTGCTTGCAGATCTGGGCCCTCAGCTCTCATTGTTGTGTAAAGTGTTCCAAGCAACTGAAATTCTTCAGCGATAAACAGACTAGAACGCAGGATTGCTCTGTGCTGGCTGGCACACCGTTGCTGCCCTCTTGGTCGTGGGCTTACTAAGAGGCACCGCACCTGGTTCAACCAGTCAATGATGGTCTCATGCACCATCATGAACTTATCCAGTGCCTCGTCATCGTTTTCCCAGCGCTTGAAGCGCCGCGACCCAAAGACGGTGTTGTTCCCCTCGCTATGGCTCAGCGCTGCCCTGATTAGCCCAATGTACAGCTTGATGGCCACTGGCTGCCCATCAGGCATCTGCAGCAGGCACGCATGCACTGTGTCAGCCCTGCTGTGCTGCAGCTCATGAGGTGTGCTGCGCTGCCCAGCAGGCACCTTCGAGAAGTCCTTATGGTCAGCTGCTGTGGCTTCTTTCAGGCCTCCGCATGCTTGCTGCTTCCACCACTGTAGCTGCCTGCATGCCCTGACGATGCTATTCAGCTACACATGGACCAGCTGATGCAACTCAGGCATCTGCAGGAGCCATAAATCTTGTGTGCTAGCCTTGCTGTCCTACAACATGTGAAGGATGAAGCGCAAGCTAGCAGGCACCTGCATCAGCTACAGTCTGTCAGCCACAATCAGCTGATGCAGGCCATGCCAGGCCCTGCAGGAGCAGCACTTCAAAACGTGCAGCTGGCAGCCCCCACCAATACAGCCGCCCTTATGAAGGCACTGAGGCCAAGAATACGCTGCTGTAGCTCGATTGCAATGCAACAAAACGCGGCGTCTTCAAAGTGCAATACATTCACATGCCTGTGGCAAGCTGCCAGCTCCTTGACTTGGAAATGCAACAGACAGCTGTCTGCCAGCTAAGGCATGCCTATGCAGAGATCATGCTGGAGATCTCAGAGGCAGCTCACCCTGGCCATCAGTGCTTTCATAAGGGCCGCATGCAGGTCTCCCCTCTTGCTGTCATGACGGAAGGTGTTGTCATCGGTCTTCTCTGGCTGCATCTGCGACTGGAATTTCAGGTAGAATCCCCCAGCCATTAGGCCAGCCTTGTCTTCAGAGGGGGCAGGCAGCCTCTGAAAACCCTACATGGCAGTTGGCCAGGGGCAGCTTAGCACTCACTACATGTCAAGGTGCTCAATCAGGTTTCTGAGGCTGAAACCTTGGCTCTTTGCTGACATGGCACTGAATGCAGAAACAAGTGCTCATGTTTTGCATCCATGTGCCAAAACACAGATTGCTGCTGGTCTGAACGTTGCTTACGACCTCTTTGAGATAACTTGTGGCAGCACGTCAAGCCACGAATATGTAGTGCACTCCAAGAAGCGCTCTTGGGCACTGTGAGCTCACCACACGATCAATGATCTCAGAGATGAATCTGTAGGGCTCGGGGTCATACAGCCTGAAGCGCCTGTGGGGCTGGGTGCCCTCCCCACTGAGACCCTCAAGGGCCACCTGCAGCCAGGCAAGACAGCTGAAGTGACTGGGCTGCTATTAGTCTCTGTACACAGGCGACTCTGTCAGAGCGGCCAAGGCACAATGATAGCGCCAGCCAGTTGGCATTTCTCTCAGGGCACTCAAGAGACTTGCATTCTCATGGATCAGTCAGGCTGCCTTCTGGGGCAAAGCTTGTGCACTTGGCATGGCCTGCACGGCAGATCAACCTGTCTAATGCATCATCAGGACTGGCACTGCCACTGCGCCAAGTCTGCATGACCTGCGGAGCTGCCCAGCTCAACCTGCCTGAGTTTGCTATGGCAGCCACATGAGGTCCTGACATGTCATGCATCGCATCTAACTGCAATATAACTTTTCTCAGCCTCATGTGAAGGCCTACCTCAGATGGACAGGAGGAGCCACCTTGAACCTGTGCAGCAGCAGCATCTCAGCTGCCCACTTGGGCATCAACTGCTGCCCAGCCTGCATGCATGTGCTCAGCCAGACGGGTAGTGCCCCAAGGTGCCCAGTTGTGCCAGCCTTCTTGGGGAACCCACCTGCATCAAGGGGCGCAGGCACCCGCCAGCCTTGTGCCCATGCAGCAGCAGCATCTGTGCTGCCCATTTGGGCATCGACTGCAGCCACTGGGTGGGCTCTAGCTGGTTGCCAGGCTCGCACAGCTTGCGCTGCTCCCACTTGAGCTGCAGGGTCCTCAGTAGCTGCTGATTGAATGCGTCGAAGGCTAGCTCGGGGAGCATTCTCATCAGCTCTAGCCAGACTGCCTGCATGGCGCTGTAGCCCCCCGCCTGCAGGCACCCGAGCACCTCACATCAGAAGCATGCAGGTTTATGGCGCAGGACCTGCCAGGAACAGGGTCTAATCTTCATAGCCTGCAGGCACCAGAGGAGCAGCTCTGATTGTGGCTGAGGGTGGTGGAAAAGCTGCTCCACACCCGTACATAATGGCCTCTCCAACAAGAACAGAGCACTTGCTTGCCAGCAGAACACACAGTTTTTGCCAAGGCAGCACTGGCTGTGAGGGCGCTTACAGAAGCATGCAGATGCATAATCAGTGCGGCAGCCTCGCAAGGGCAGAGATGAGGCCCGTCCTGTAGGTGGTATCCCCATGTCTGCAGCAGGCCTGCCTCATATCACACACGAGATTGCTAAGGATGACATAAGAGCTGGTGCAATATGTTGTTTGACTTTGATGGCACAAGCTCAAGCAAGGCCAACTAGTGCTGCAGATGTACCCCTGGCAATGCTGAAGAGGGTCCTGCATGCCATGTTCCCCATCAGCCTCTGGGGCAGATCCATTCAATATACAGCAGCAGGGAACCCTCACTCTCATGATTCTAGCTGCAAATGACAACAGAGCTGGGTATGGCATCAGCTGGCTCAGGTCAAGGATGCTCATGGCAGACTCACGCTGGCAGAGATCTCGCTGGCAACAGCGAAAGGGTTCGTGCACGCCATCTTTGTCAGCAGCCTCTGGGGGGCCCTAACTTTCTGCTCTTTGTCCTGCTTAGAGGCGTTGCTTTCTGGCACCACGATGCGCTTGGCCAGGTGCTTGACTGCCTTCACCTGGCTCTGGTACACCCGAGCCAAGAACTGCTGGGGGGCATCGGGGTGCTGCATCGGGCAGGCAGGGGGTGAGCGATGCATACATGAATACGAGAGCTTCCAGTGCTCAGGTGTAGATGGCAGCATCTGTGTGAAGGGCAGGAAGTATGATGATGGCAGGCCGGAACATATGTAGCTTAGGGGCATGCGGCGATTATGCATGATTGCACATGCCGCAGTCTGCTGAACAGCGCTGCACAGTCCTGAAGGCCGCAGTGACGCTGCAGCAGCTTGCATACAGCAAGAACAGTTGACCACTAGAGCTCTGCCTAAGGCAGCAGGGCAGTCCCACCAGGCTGGCAAAATGACCAGTCAAGCGCCTGCAAAGGGACATGAGGCAGACCATGCAGGGCATCACCTGGATCAAAGGCAGGCTTTACAATATCTAATTGGGCACCTGTAAGCTCACTGGCTCATTTACCCACCAGACAAGACCTTACCAACATAAGACCAACCCTATGGCAAGGTCTCCAGCCATGCACCTGTTTGGGCTCCTGCGTCAGCAGCTCCGTGACACTTGTGTAGATGTTGCTGCGGGTCTCAAAGGAGAACATGCCCATGAGGTTCCACATGGCGTGAGCTGCTGCTGGCTTGGGGCCTAGAAGCAGCATCGCGGGCAGCAAGATCTCCGCCACGTGCTCCTTCACCTACAGACAGCGCATATGCACACTGCGTTGAGTTGTTGCTTGACAGAAGCAAAGCCTGGATCTCCTCATTGCTACACAGCTTATTGCCGTCAGCTGATTGCTTGTGTCCCTTTCCCTGCAGCCAGGCAGGTGCGCAGAGTTGCAGGCAAATGATCACTGCTTCGTTACCTGCAGATGCACAGTGTAACAGGCAGTGTGACTGCACACTGCCCTGCAGAATTTTGTCTGGGTTCAGCAGCAGCATTGCTGGCATCTGCATGGTAAGCCGATTTGCTTGCCACTAGGCAGAAGCTTTGCTGGCAGATGGACATCCGCTTCCTTGTCTGCAAGCAGTCTGACAGCTCACAGTGCTAGCTGCTGGCTGGAAAAGAATGACCCTCTGGGCTTCACAGACGTCCTCAGCCTGCATGCGATCAAGAATGCCGAGCCCTTGCTGTGCTATGGGACTGACAGCAGAGACCAGCAGCAGAGGAGCCTGCCCTAGTGCATCGCTAGGCAGCATCAAATGATGGGCATGCAGACTGATGGCCATTGCAGAGTGTTTCTGGTCTGACTGGCAAGCCCCTCGAGCAAAGGTGCTGTCAAAAGCTGCAGATGGGTGGCGAGACAATTTACAGCATACCACATGCTGTGTGCTACAAGGTGGCACAAGGTGGGCAGCTGGCCAGCAGACACAAGCAAAGCAAAGTGCCTCTTAAGCCCACCCTTGTGGTGTGCTTCATTGCCTATTTGTTCAGCAGCCTGCCTGCCTGGCAAATGCACAGACAGGTGACTGGCCACGCATGTGCATCATGCACTTGGCTGCAGACAGCTAACACTGCAGTCGACCTCTATCTGCAGCCATATATCCACACACCTCCACCTCTACCGATTGGCAGTGGGCCTCCTCCAGCTGGTGGGCGGCATGCTGCTGGCGGGCATGGATCAGGTGCCACCTCTGCCACCGCACCAGCACTGTCCACAGCCCCTCGTGCCGCCCAACAAAGGGGCCCAGGGCGGCTGCCAGCTCCTCAGCCTCGGTGGGCCAGACATCAGGCGCTGGCACCTCTTCCTGTGGGACTGCCACAGGGGGGTCTGCCACCTGCGGGGGCAGTCAGCTGGCCTGAGGGATTCCTGAGCATGAGGATCTCAAATTCTGGCATTGCAGGGGCAGTCTGCTGGCTGTCAGGCAGCCGCTTTCACGGGGATCTCTGCAACTGGGTTCTGCCTTGCCATTGGAAGATGCGACGTCTGCAGGGGCGGCATGCTAGCTGTGAATAGCAGCAATGCATGCAATGTTGCCTCTGGCACTGTTGTTGGGAGGTCTGCCACCTGCAGGGGCGCCATGTTGGCTCAGAGAGAAAAGTGGGCTGCATGGGTGCTTTGAGGCAGCAGCATGCAGGGACTGAAATCTGGGACTGCAAGCAAGCTGGAAGACACACTGGCACACTGGGATGCGCATAGCCCACAATGGTGCACTAGATCATTGCATCCAAAGTAGCCTGGATTGAGAGTGTGCTACAGGCAACAGCAGGATTGAAGGGCAGAGCATGGACGAGCACTCCAGGCAGCAGGGCATTCAACACCACTGGTTGTCACTCTCCCACAGCGATGTGCTGGTAAGACTACTTGAGACAGAAGTGGAGGAGGCAGGTAGGCACAGGCAGTAGCATGAAAAGCACCCACCGAGACCCGCTTGTCTCCATCCCACAGCATTGCGACCACAGCCCTTGGCATCTTCCGGAGCAGGAGGTGGTAGAGCTTGTTGCACATGACGTCGACAATTTCCACATGTAGCAGGGGGTCCAGGCCCACGGTGTGTTTCAGCCAGTTCATGAGCTGCTTGGCCATTCCCCACTCGCCAATCTGCAAAAGATAAAGCAGTTAGATGAGTGCCAAGGCATGCAAGCTGAGGAGCTGCTAGGCCGCCCATACACTGTCAATCTGCACACTACAAGCAATCAGTGCCAAGCAAAGCCAGTTGATGAGCTGCTTGACCTTACCCACCCGCCGACCTCAACAGATCACAGCAAGCTGTGTCAAAAGAATCCAGTGGAACACCTGACATCCCTTTCAGGAGATGCCAACCAGCACAGGACAGGCAGCTGCGCAACCCAGGCACCGCTCAGGGAGATCAGTGTTTTGCCACCGTGACATCTCTCCATGATAGCAATAAAGTATCACAAGCAGAGATAGCCAAAGGGGCCACAGAGGGCACCGCCAAGGAGGCATGCTTCTTCACGTTTAGCGTGCCCAGGCACTTGTGTATAGAGGGGACACTGAAGGCTACAGAGGGGACTTCATGAGAGCCACCACCGTCTGTTGGGCAGTAAAGCAGCTGAAGGCATGCAAACAAAAGTGCAGAGCAGCCTGTGTAGCAGTAACAATTCGACATGTCAAAGCATGGCGGAAAGCACCTCACCTTAAGCAGCTCCACAACCAGCTGCGCCCCCTGCTCGTCGCCCCACAAGGGGTCCATGGCGTGGCTCAGTGCCTTCCATGCATCCATGGGGTAGTTGGCCACAGAGGCCACCTTTGCAGTGGCTGACTCTTCAACAACGTCGGCAAGGCGTACTGAGGGCTGCACAGAGCAGCACAAAGGTTTCGAATTTATCGAGAGGCTTGGCAGAGGAGCTCAGCAAAAAGATGCCACCTGGATGCTCTGCACCGGTGTCACCACATTTGGTTGAGGACTGCCTGGAGACACTCAACGGTCTCAGCATCCCTCAGACATCTGCAAAGAAGGTGTGTACCCATAGGAGCCAAGTTCACAAGTTGCAACGCCGCAAACAAGGCATGTTGAGGACTGTGCTAAGCAGCGTGATGGTCAAACAACAATTTTTGACAACACTTGGTCAGCGATTTGACACATGCAACACCTAAAAACTCTTGGACATTGACACATTGTTGCTGAACGCATTGCTGTGGCAATAATCAAGATACAACAAGAGAGGTGTCTGAAGATGTTCAATTGCTTCAGGGCAAGGTGTTGCCGCCCATTGAGCTTGACTAGCACAATCAGCAGTGTAAAACACACCATGGGCAATGCCGTCAAGGAGGGAGCCCAAGCGCAATCAGCAGGCTCTGAGCACTGCCACATGTCTGCACCATTGGTGCTCACAGTGTCACAGATACAGGCAGCAACTACAGCACCAATGTCAACATTTTCGCTGACACCTACCCAGTCAGTCACCTGCGGGAGGGTGGGCTCCAGGCTCTTAGACACCTTGGAGAGCTCCACTGCCTGTGCTGTGCGGTTGTGCTGCTTGCAGGCTGCCTGTGCGTCTGCAACAGCCTGGGGGGCCCCACCAGCTCGAGCAGCCTCCACCTGCTGCTGGCGGCGGCTTGGCAGGTAGGGCACGATCTGCTCCAGGACGCCCGGCCTGGAGAAGTGCTGCAGACAAGCAAAACAGAGGGTGATGCGTGCTCGGCTAGCAGCTACTGGCCAATGGTGATCTGCTCCACAATGCCCAGCCTGGGCTTGACCTATAGAACAGCAACAGGTGAGTTGCACCTTGCTGACCTGCCGTCTTGGTAATGAGGTACCACTTGCTGTACACTGAAAGATGTTTGCTCATGGCAGCAATCAGGCAGTGACAGGGCTGGGCAGCACTGGCTTGATTTATATGCGTATTGCAGGGACAACAATCAGCACATGTGACCTGACCTTGATCACAGAGGCCGCCATCCTGTACAGATGCTTGGGCACCTGAGGCAGCTCCCCGTCCTGAACAGCAGGAGTGAGACGTGCTGAGTGTTGAGGGGTATAGCTGCAATTGAGGTTGAAACACCAGCTGCAACATTCAGGTCTGGCACCAACCAGCTGTCTGTGCCTCGTTAGCACATCCGCTGAGAGTGCAGACAGTGAAAGTTTGCCAATGGCCGGATGAGAACGCAGCCGACAGGATTGCCTTGCTGCTGCTTGATTTATTATCTATGCTGGAGACATGTGAGCCCATCCTCATACAACTTAATGCAATCTTTGACCTGCTCTGCTGGCAGATGTGACCCAGAATTCGTGTTGCCTGAGCAGCGCACCTTACTTCGGATTTTGCACACTCCAGAATGCACCCATGGTCAGTACAAGTCTGGTATGCACATGGCCCCTGTGCAAGTAGCTCAGCATAGGAAACTTGGCTGACTAGCGCACCTCAATCCTGCCAGCGCACTCCAGCGTCCAGCCAAGGTTGTGGAGGATCGTCTGGGCATCAAAATTGTCCAGAAGATCAAGAAACCTCAGGTTCTTGGGTTGCTGAGCAAAGGAGTGCAGCACCACTGCTGCCCCCTTGTTGGGGTCCAGGGAGAAGCAGCCAAAGAGCTGCTTGATCTCATTGAACTGCAGGGTATGATGACAGCAGCAGTAAGAAGATTGTTACGGCAAAAATCCAGTGAGCTGCCATCAGTGTGGGAGCAGTGCAGTCCCAGAGTTTCGGCAACTAGTCTCCGGCTGTGATGCAGAAGTGAGTTGCGGGTGCCTGGGTGAGGCACCATTGCAAAGAGCGGCTACTGGCAGGTGCATGCCTGACCCCAGAACCAGCAATATGCTGTTGCAGGAAAACACCAGTCTGCTGACAGATGACAATTCAGCCAGATCATAGATAGACAACTGTGGCAGACAGGCCAGCAGCAGATGCTGCTCAGATTCAGAGGCTTGCCAGCAGCAGGAGCAGAAAGGCCAAATAAAGTTGTGAACCTCAGAGGCCGCAGCTTCATAGAAGCCAGCATAATCTGCTCACCGTGCGTATGACATTGTCCTTATTCTGCATAGCCCCATCGGCAAATTTGTCTAGGCTGACAAGCACCTTTGCCCACCCCTCTGAGGCCTCGCGGAACAAATTGTACCTACAGAACGCAACACAGCAAGAGGTTCTTCTGGGATTTGCCCCTCAAATGAAGATGGGACGCTGCCCCAGGCACTGCTCCTGCATTTGCAGGACACAGCACAAAGGGTGAGGCTCCGCTGCAGAGGCAGCACTGTTGACATTGGGTCCAGCCAACAACAGGGGTGCAGCTTCGCCACAGGAAGCAACCCTACTTGTTCTAATTCCTCTGGCAGCTTGCTGGCATGCTCAGTAAGCAAGCTTCAGCATCTCAGAGCCCACAGGCTGGTGCTGTCTGGGGGGTAGTGCAGCATGCACACAATGCAAGATAGCGCTGCGACCCCACAGCTAGCGCCACGCTATATTCAGGCAGCATGCACATAGTTCTTTGGGAACAACCAGACAAAAAATTTATACTTCTGAAAGCAGAGAGTGGACCTTTGGGAACTCAACAATGTGCTAGACCAGCTGACGGAAGCTGCTACCATACTGACTTTGACAGGGCCACCACATCACAGACCACAAGGGCTGGAGAGTTCTGACATGCAGGCTGCTCAGTGCAGCATTCTCCCGGCAATGTGGCGCCGTGAGCGCGGGAAGATGACAACTGCTGCAAGGACAGTAAAGCTCAGCGACCACTTGGGCAGATGAGCTGAGGTGGCCTGCTTACTTCTCCTGCTTGAAGTACATCTTAGCCAGGATGGCATCATCTGGGTGGCTCTGCCTGATCCCTGGCCCAATCCTGATGGGGGGCACCAGGGCATGCTCCACCAGGTTTTTCCGGTGCATAACCAGCAGAAGCTCCTTCTTGGTCACCTGCACACCATGTCTGAGAAGCTTCGATACCCAAAACATTCTGGCTAAAGGTGTGTAAGAAAAAGCGACAGTGTGGGAGAGGTACATTGCCCAGCACAGGCTCCTGTTCATCACCTGCATGGCTCACATAAGCTCTGCACAATCTAGAGACAAAGTGTTGCCAGCACAAAGGTGCGCCTGAAGTACCTCCAGAAGCCCCAGAACAGCTCTGCCTACCTGGGGATGGTCGTTCACAAGAGACACAGCCAATTATCAACTCAGGTGGATCACCTTGTCAAGATTGAAGACAATGCTCCTAGAGTCAGCTGAGGCAGCGCTGTTCTTATCGCAGGCTCACACGAATACAGTGAGCGCCACCAATCAATCCTCTACTGGCGTGATGCAGCTCTACTGTGTGCGACATGTCTATATGGTAACACACACAGGACCACGAATGTACTGCAGCTGCCAGAGCAGCCAAGAAGTGTTGTAGTTCACTGCAGAAGCAGGGTCTCCACTCACAGCAGGCCAATGCACTACAGCCAACGCTACAAAGCGCCCGCAACGCGATTCAGTTTACCATGTTGTCTGAAGACATTGCGCCAACAGCGTCACTCAGCCGGTTCACGCCTGGGTCTGCATGGAGGCCGGGGCCATTCTGGTATGTCATAGGCAGAGACTGGCGGTGGAACCTGCAGGGCAGGGGTCCCAAGAGCATCAGCAGCTGAACATTCCCAGGGGCTGCATGCAGATGCCTGTTGAGGTTTTGTGGACAACCATGGACCGAGGCCAGGCTGCAGCAAGCCAGCTGCATGCAACGAGTGTGCACAGCCTGGGCTGGCGCTTTGTGCAGCTGCCACAGGCAGCTCCCCTTAATCTCTAAACTGCGCCCAGGATACTTCAGCCTGGAGGCTGGCACAAGCCTGTGACAGGCTGGCAGGTTGACATGCAGGCGACACACACAGAAAACCTGGCAACAAGACTCGCAGCACCGTACAGCTCACCAGAGTGCCTCAGTCACCTCTGCAGGGATCGCCCAAAAGCACAGCTGTCTGGCTGCAATGGTGTGGTGGCCAAGCATGTGGCCAAGCAGGGGTTCGACACAGGCAAAGAGTTCAATGCACAGGACCCTTGAGCAACATACTTATAGACGCTCAACTAAGGGCAAAAGCAACCGACGTGTATGCCAGGCAGCAGCCTCAGCATGGCTGCTTGGTGTGCGGCGAGAAAGACAGCACTGGAATGGCATGCCAGTCCCACGCAAGCTCAGAGCTATCAGGAGGAGCCCACGAGCCATTGCGAGTACCGCTGCATAGGACAGAGACCACACAAACAGATAGCCTGCCAGCCCCACGCCAGCTAGGAGGGATCCCATGAACCAGGAGTATCTGGGGGCATTCCAACAGGACTGCTGCATGCTCACCAGATCGCCTCAGCCATCTCTGCCCGCAGCTGGTCGTCCACAGGTAGCTTGGCAGCATGAATGGCCACAGGGACCTTCTCTGCCCCCAGGCGACCCTGCAGCGCAACACATTAAGTCTACAGACAGCTAAACAGGCTGCTGCTACGTGGGTCAGGGAGCTGTTGTGGCACCATGCCATGCTGCAGCAGACCACAACAAAGTTCTGGATGAATATGGCCTCACAGCCTGATTTGTGGCAGGCTGCCCTGTAACTACGTGACCCTGCATGGCACCAATCTGGCTGCAGCTCCTAGAGTGATGTTGTGATATTATGCATGCATACTGGCCCATGGGGACCTTCTCGGACCACAGGCAGCCCTGCATTGCGTCAGCTTGACATGCAGCCCTTGCAGCCCAGTGCCGCTCCCCTTCAATTGACCTGCTCTGCCGCTGGGCAACCCTGCAGAGCACTAGCACAGGTTCACCCGATGCGACTTTACAGTTCTGCAGCGCAGCAGCAGCCCATTTGAAATTTTGCAAACACAGAAGAACCATCCCATCATTCTGACTGCTGCTTTGACGCTGCTCAGAGTAGGAGTTGTTCAGAGATGCACCTGCAGCATGTTTGGTTTGTTGCACATGATTGCTGTGGTACCCCTGCAAGTCACCAAAGCCACTGCAGTACTTGCGATGACAGCATGTTGGCTGCATGGAGGGCCTAAAAGCCCACCATGCGACGCTGCAGGGCACTGCACTTTGGCGCATTTGCTCAGCTCCTTGAGATTTGATCACTGCAGCATGTTGAGAGCTGTTCTGTCCAAATGTTGCGCCAGAAAGCAATTTGATCATACACTACAGCTGCTTGACAGTGATGACTCCCGGCCTGGTGTGGAAAATGCTGCTCTGCTGTGCGCCCCTGCAGCACACCACTGCGCAACTCTTGCCAAACAAAGCCCTGCGGAAGCATCGCGCCCCACTCAGGTACCAGAGGTCCCTGCAAGGCGTCACAGCAATGCTTTGAGCTCCTGATAGACGCAGCACTGCGGCATCAAACATGGGCACTGGCAGATGGTCTGCCACGACGCTTCGCCACGGCAGCTTGACACAGCTTCAAAGCTGATGTGTGGCAGGCTGCTCTCTTGCTGAGCGTTCCTGCAGCGCAGAACAGTAGCCCCAACAGTCTGCTCACACGAAGCCCCTGCAGGGCGCCACAGCAGTCTGCTTTGCGTGTAAGGAAGTATCAAACGCTGCCTAGTCATCATCTGTGCTGATGTGTTGCTGAAGCAGCGCAGCTCGCAGATGCACTGCACCTGCAGCATGCTGTTTCAAGATCTACAGGCTGGTGCTCTGGCACCAAGCACGCAGGAGTGGATGCAGATACCATGGCACCTGCAGTCCACTTGTAATGCCTGTAAATGCCCTGACAGGAGCCTGCTCGGTCTGCCTGCTGCTGGGTCCACCGCTGCAGACACACAGCTTATTCAGCCTGCTGCAGGAGCCTGGAAGGCATGTGGATGCAGCCTGCCACCTGTGCAAACCCACTGGAGGGCGAAGCTGTGCCGGCGGCACCGCCAGCAGCACGTCATTGGCCTCCAGCCTGACGCTGTGCTCCCAGGGCTGTCCACATTGCCTACCTCCACAGCAGCTCTGAGGACTTGCTCCAGAAAGGAAAACTTGGTGAGCTCGTCAGAGAAATCTTTGTCCTCCAGAATGGCACCATCAGGCTTGATCTGCAAACAGTTTGCACGCCTGAGAAGGAGGCCGCCAGGGGCTGCAGCTGTGATACAGACTGTGATGTGTGCTGTATGCAGTGCAGCGACGCTGCAGCAGGGCGCAATCATGGCCACTACAAGCAGCACTTGCCTTGATGGAGGCCAGGCAGGCTGGCAGCTGGCCATGGGAGTTCTGGGAGGCAGCTGAGTGCAGGCTTAGGACTCACCGTGCCACTGTTCAGGTCGTCCATCAGCTGCTGCCCAAGCATTTCATCTGACGCCATGCTGCAGGCTGATCACCAGAACCACTGCCACAGATCTTTCATGTACCATTGGGGCCCAGTGTCATCATGTTCACCGCAAGGCACAAAGACGGAAAATGCAGGCAAGGTTAACACAACCCTGATAGGTCACACGTGAAGGGGAAAGAGTAAATTCACAAGGCACCAAGAAGGAGGACAGAGCAGTGCCTCATCCGGGATCTTGAGATGATCTGGAGGTGCAGGACGACCTGGTGGTTCATTGCGCTGTCGGCAGTCTGCGCAGAGGCATACAGTAGCCCCAACTTTACCAACAACAATGTGATGAATTACAGCACAGTGGTGAGGGCCAGATGGCCTCCAGTGCTTGACTAGGATGTATTATGCACCTCTCTGTCAACTTTTGAGGCATGTTCAAGCACTTACATCCAAAGTTTCAGAGCTGTGCACCTTGCACTTCACGCTTTTTGTTTGTGTGCAGGCCACACCATCAGACCACTTTCCACTGGTGGTGGGGACTTCACTGATCAGGTGTGTGCAGATCTGAAGTTGCTGCGGCGAGGCCGGCAGCCACAACCTGATGTATGTGCAGGCTCGTTGGGCCTGGGTTCCTGCCACTCACACACAACTTCACAGACTCAGTTGTGGCTGCGCTCACAAGACTTCATGCAGTTATAGACATCAGCGTCACAGATTTTTCCTTCACCCCGAGCACGTCAGCCCCTCAGACGCAGCACCCTCGGCCAGGTCTGACAGCCAGACAAGTCCACTCCAGCGACATGCAATGCCCTGTGAAGCAACATGCTTTGCGCTGCACTGGTGTTGTGAGCGCCGGTATGCTGCAGCCTGAAGCTTAATTGCTTGTAGGGCGGCGGATGGGCAGGCGTCTGCAGCAGGCTGCGGCACCTGCCCCAGCAGTCCGTGGACCAGTCAATGGGCAGGGAGAGGATAGCGTCGACGTTCACTACACACTGATTGCACCCACCAGTGACGCTATCTACCCGACCTTGGGAAGCGCTTTTGCGGTCTACAATGCTGAGGTTGAGGACGATCTCTTAGCTCAAGGATGGCAAGTAAGACATGCTGCCAATGCTGCACAGCCATATGAACAACTTGCGTCAAACCCAAGCGGTCTGCATATACCCAGGCGGTCTTTCTGACGGAGCTGCTTGGCCATGTGCAGGTGGCAGCATTTGCCATGCAGATTATGTTGGCTGAAGGGGCACTGGACATCACATCCCGGCTCAATGTGGAACCAATGGCAGCAGCAAGCATCACCTTGACGGTAAAGTGCATCAGATGTTGCGTGGCTGGCCCGTGCCTGTCTAAGCACCTTTTCCCAAATCAGCAGATGTCAGGGCCTTCGGTGCTACCGTTTGACCTCGACAGACAAAACACAGTACTATTGGAGCTTTCGACCCAGATGGTCGTGCCTGCGGGCGTGAACAGTGTCAGACCTGTGCAGGTCAGCATGACTTGCTTTGCAGCTGATGCAAAAACTTCTGCAGACGCTCATGTGGGTGTCATTGAGATGGACTGCAATGCCTTTTCTGAGTCGCTCGGTTATTCAGGTTGATTTGTGGCCGTCCTCAGGCAGTGGCACCAGTGATAATGTGACGTTCACCGTCATTGCCCAGCATACTGTAGTGGGGGTGACAGGCATAAGTCAGGTGAATTCTGAGCACAATGCCTTGCAGTGGTCACCATGGGCTTTCAATCAGACTCTCCTTGCGGTCCATACTGATGTGGCACTCTGCGCCGGTCGTGGGCATGCAGGACCTGGCACTGCTACTGCCCTCAATCGTAACACTTACTGATGGGTATGTTCCACCATTTGCCCTCAACTTGGCAGCTGCAGGAATGCCTAACACCAGCACTGTTGTGTCTAACGTGGTGGATGGGCTGCCCAATGGAACGGTGAGATGCCAGGGCTTAGAGCATCTGCACCGGATGCTGCGTCTGCCTTCCTGCAAGGCTCAGCCCTTGCATGTGTAGAGCCCCCTGCAACAATTGCTGTCAGTCTTGTGCAGGTATATGATCAAGTCCAACAATATCGCACCCTCAGCCAAAATAGAAGGCATGTGTTGCAGCTCCTCCGTCTTATAGTTTGTGTGACGCGAGCAGTGACTGTCTTCACGTCTGCAATGTACCTGCAGACATAGGCACCTCAGCACAGCAGGAGTAGCGGGTATTGCTGTCGCAGCAGCGTGTGCCCTTGCTGTTGCTGTGCTAACAGCAGGTGGGCAGGTCTGAGGTGCCAATCTTGCTACGACCGCCCTTGTTCCACACAATGCAGAAAGTTCTGCTGCCCCTGGAATTGTGCTACATGTGTTTGTTGCACATCTGCAGAGCTGTGGCAAAGAGGCTTGCAAACATCTTAACCACTTACCTTCTTGCAGGGCTGCTCCTGAAAAGGCGGAGAGCACTTGCCTCTTTGAAAAGCAAAACAGAGCCTCAGCTGCGAGACAGTGCGGCTCTGGCTCATGTGGCGCCAGGCGACAAGCAGTACACTAAAACTAAGGCTACTGACTCAGATGGCAGTCAAGAGTCAAGTGAATCAGGCTTTAAGCCACCTGCCCCCCATCCATCTGTCAACCAAACCAGTTGGCAGCTGTGGGAGCTTGTCACCGGCTCCGGGGCCACCACGGAAGGTCGGCATAGTTGCAGGGCCTTCTATAAGATGCGCGTCACCTCCCTTGTGAACCAGGGAAGTGTGCCTGCTTTTATTGCAGGTGACCTTGGCAGCCAACTCATTTCTTTGGGGCCTGATGACGCCAACATGAAACATGAGGACATAGCCCTATGCCGGAATGAGCAGGGGCGGCCCATCAAGCTTGGGCAAGGGGGATTTGGCAAGGTCAGCTTATTCACAGTGTCCCCAAAAGCCCAAACAGAGTGCAACGCAGGAGCTGGTCCTTTGTGTTGCTGCAGGTGTACAAAGCCATGAAATGTGGCGTGCAACCAATTGCAGTCAAGGTAGTGCATGGAACTGACAGGCGGCAGCTGTCAGCATTTGTAAAGGTGGGTGATATACCGGTTACTCAAGACCTTGATTATGCAACATCGCTTTCCACCATCGACAACCTTCAAGCATCTCTGCAGGAGATTGCCATGCTGAAACAGCTCAGCTTTGACAAGAACATCTTACAGTACTATGGGGCATTTCAAGTCTGTGGCACCCCCGTGCTGGTAAAATCAGATGGGGGACCCTGCCCTTTGTGCTGCATGTGGTCTCTCACACTGCATTGCATGCTGCATTGTCTTGCAGCAAGATGCCTGACAGGAGAAGTTGATTGCCTGGTGTATTGCATTGTGGACCTGCATGTGCAGTCATTCCTGTGTTTCGAGTGGCAACTGATTTCTGCTGCCGATGTGTGATTCTCAAGTTCAGGTGCTGGAGTTCATGGCTGGAGGTGATCTCAGAGCGGCCATGAACAGTGAGGAACGTCGCTCTGAGATGTTGTGGCCCCAGCGGGGCCGCAAAGTTGCCGTGGATGTGGCACGGGGCATGAGCTGGCTGCACTCTCGCCGGGTGAGAGGAACTCTGTCAGCCGTCATGCTTACTGATACGCATGGAGTCCTGGCCTGAAACCAGCGCTGATCTGTGTGCAGGTGTTGCATGGAGACATTAAGTCTTCAGTGAGTGGTTGTGCTCAGCAGATTTCCATTGTTGCTGCAGCACCTGACCCATTTCCTGAATGTTGCAGAATGTGTTGCTTGATGCCAGCTGGGATCTGGCAAAGGTGGCAGACTGCGGGCTGGCTCGCATGCTGGACACGGGGACAGGCCTCTCCAATGAGCATGGCTGCACATTTGCATATGCTGCTCCGGTGAGCTCTGCTGCAAGATGTTGCATTGCCACAGCTCATGTAGAGCAGCACCTACCTGCCATGGATTGGGTGATTGCAGGAGGTGCTTTTGAATCAGAGAGTCACAGTGGCAGCTGATATCTACAGCTATGGTAGGTGTGTCACACAGAGTCACAAGCTGGTGTTCCCCCAAGCCTCCACCGACAGCATCGTCTGCAGGCGTGCTGCTATGGGAGATCTGCACCGGTGAGATCCCCATCAGGGGCCAGTTGCGGCCTTTGAAAGTGCCAGAGGAGGCACCCCACGACATTGCGGCCTTGATTGATGACTGTCTGCAAGTCTCAGCCCAGCACCGGCCAACAATCAGGTAAGCCAATGCCCATCTTGATGCTCTGATTGGGTTCCATCATTTGCAACTCAGCCGTGCATCTCCTCTCTTTTCAGGCAGTGCTTTGACAGAATTTCAGTTGCGTAAAGCTTTGGCAGGAGCTGGGATGCATTTGCACAAGAAGTAGGAGTCCTTGCACACTGTTTTAAGTCAGGAACTTCCACAACGAATGGTACTCGAACCTGAACGCCTTGCCTCCCTCCCCTCCAGTGCAACCTCACTCCCACCCATATCGTTGCCTTCATATCCACGTCGTCATGTGGAGCCACCGGTGCAACTCAAACGCCCCCTATCTTCAGCTCACCCAGTATTCACAAGCGACCACACTTGGGGATCCTACAATACTGCTTGAAACATTGCCTGCTGTCCAATGCTGACTTACTACAGACCACCAGAATGAGCCTCTGAAGTGCACTCCCACAGAAGTGCTGTGCTCATGCCTTTGTCAAGGAGTCAAAAGTGGTCGACTTACAACGCATCCATGCAGCAGCGACAGGTGCCATCTGCTGAGTCCAGCATTTACATCGTTAATGTGATCAGCCTGGGCCTGGCTGGGAAACTACCTGGCACAACTGCATGCCGCTTGCTTTCTCTCCAAGGAGTCACCCTTGCCTCAGAGCGACCGTCGATCGAAGCTGCAAACATCTGTGTTTGGCCGATAGCCTTCTCCTCCCACAGTGTCGAAATAAGTAAGTATTTAAGAAAACTGGACATGCAGTGCGTGCTTTTGAATTGTCAGGCAGCCAAGTTTCAGTGGGTGGCTCACAGGATGCCGGCCTCAGTCCTGACAGCACATGCAGGCCTGACTTCCAGATAAACCCAGGCCTACATGTGCTGTCATTGCTGCTCAAAAACACCAGTGCGTCTGTAATCGAGATGAGGTAGGGGCGCTTCTCTCGAGTCCAGTGTGGGAGAACCTCAGAAGCTTGCGAGTGGAAGACTAGAGTATGTTCTTCTGCTGCAAGGCTGAAGGCTGCCGCAGCGCTGAGATAAGAGGCAGCTTGGTCCAGCTGCTGAGGTGATCTGAAAGGAACTGAAATACTGCTTCAATGGCACCAAAGACACAATGCTGCTCAGGTAGGGCTTTTCTGGTTTCAGGATGATGGGGTCTCTCTGGACTTGACCAGATCCTCAGAAGTCTCCATGACCAATGGTGCAAAACCGTCCCCATCCACTTGGGCCACTTGCAAGAGCTTTGGCGGCCTGCGTGATAAAGAAAGGTAGATTGGGGTGTCTGAGGCAGCTTGCCGGGCAGCGGGTAGCACAAGGAACTCACCCTTCAGTGTCTGGTGCTGGACTACAATATTGGAAAGCATGATCGGCAGCAAGACCCCGTCCTTGCAACATTGAGCTTGCTGCCATAGACACCAACCTGGGTGGCCTGCCCTCCTGGGGTCTTGAACCAAAGTACAGTCTACTTTGGTGGTATCCACCCTGCAGCCGGGCGCAGCCTGAACTGGTACAACGACCCAATGAGCTGCTTGCAAAGCACGTCAGCAAGGGACCTGGCAAAACAGGGGCCACCATACTCTGCTATGCCACACAATGCAAATGACACACCCTACAACTGCATGGGTCAAGTTGCCTGCCAATCTTTGGGTGACAAGAATGGCGGTTTGTGCCACAAGCCCAGTACATAGCTGCTGATCTTGCATGTGGCCTCGGCTGACCTGTAGGCTTCAAGCCCTGATGAATGGACCCTGAACACAGCCTCCTGTTGCAAAGGATCTCAGAAGCCCCTGGCAGCACGACACCTACACACCTCAGAATGTTGCCCGACCAGCAGGCATACAGTGCCCTCAGCTCTGCTCAGCGGCTGATGCAGACAAGCGCAGCAGGCGGATAAACCTCACTATGATTTAGGAGGGGCAAGCCACATGGTCACCCCAGACAGGGCTCCACAGCACGTTGAGAGCCACTACTGAAGTTTGTAGGGTGCAACCTGTGTCAAGATGGCAGGTAACCTTTGACTGGACGCAGACCACCATTAGGTCAGCCATATGCAGCACTCGCCAGCAAACAGCCATAAAGGGCGCCAATGTTCTGGCATTAGGAGACTGTAGTGACGGTGACAATGCAGCCACCCTTCCTGGACATGGGGCCATATTGCCCTGTCTAAAGGGAATGCCTCCGTACCCCTGGGATTGTTCTCACCAGGTGAGCCAGCACATCATCTGCACCCCACTGCATGCTGCTTCAAGATCTACAGGCTGGCGGTCTGGCACCAAGCACGCAGGAGTGGATGCAGATACCACGGCACCTGCAGTCTACTTGTGGGGCCTGCAAATGCCTGACAGGAGCCTGCTCAGTCTGCCTGCTGCCGGGCCCACTGCTGCAGACATACAGCTTTTTCAGCCTGCTGCAGGAGCCTGAAAGGCATGTGGATGCAGCCTGCCACCAGTGCAAACTCACTGGGTTGCACCGCCAGCAGCACGTCATTGGTCTTCAGCCTGACGCTGTGGTCCCAGGGCTGTCACACTGTTGCCTACCTCCACAGCACCTCTGAGGACTTGCTCCAGAAAGGAGATCTTGGTGAGCTCGTCAGAGAAGTCCTATTCACCAAAATTGCACCATCAGCCTTGATCTGCAAACAGTAGGCGCACTTGAGCAGGAGGCCGCCAGAGGCTGCAGCTGTGATGAAGACTGAGATCTATGCTGTATGCAGTGGAAGGACGCTGCAGCATCGCGCAATCATGGCCGCTACAAGCAGCACTTGCCTTGATGCAGGCTGACAGCTGGCCATAAGAAGACTAGGAGGCAGCTGAGTGCAGGCTTAAGCTTCAGGGTGCCACCGTACAGGTCGTCCAAAATCTGCTGCTCAAGCATCTCCTTTGACGCCATGCTGCAGGCTGGCTAATTACCAGCATCACTGGGACAGATCAGTCATGTCATTCTCAACTATATCATAACGACGAAAATTTGCACCACAACCCTGAATAGGTCACATGACAGGTCCTCGAGTCAAAGGGGAAGGACGTGTTTTACAAGGCAAGAAACAAGAGGAGGAGCTCATTGCCTCATCCGGGATCTTATGATGATCTGGAGGTGCAGGACGATCTGGTTGTTCAATGCGCTGTGCTGCGTATGCCTTCAAAGGAGAGTCTACGCAGACGCAAACAATAGCCCCAACATCACCTTCAACAATGTTTTAAGATACAGTTCCGTGGTGAGGGCCAGATTGCCTCCGGTGCTTGACTGAATGGTGTTCATGCACCTCTCTATCAATCTTTGAGGCGTGTTCAAGCACTTGAATTCGATGTCTCGATAGCTGTGCAACTTGCACTTCACTCTTGTGTTCCTATGTGCAGGCCACACCATCAGACCACTTCCCACTGGTGGTGGGGAATTCTTTGATCAGGTGCGTGCAGATCCTGAATTGCTGTGGTGAGGCTGGCAGCCACAATTGATATGTGTGCAGGCTTGTTGGCCCTGAGCTACTGCCGCTCACAGATAATTTCACAGAATCAGTCGTGGCTGCGCTCACAAGACTTCATGCAGTTGTAAGCCTCAACGTCACAAACTTTTCCTTCACCCCAAGCACGTCAGCCCCTCAGACGCAGCATCCTCGTCCAGGTCTGCCAGTCAAACAAACCCCTTCCAACAGCATGCAGTGCCCTGTGAAGCTCTATGCTCCGCACTATACTTGTGCTGTGAGCACTCATATGCTGCAGCTGTGTTGCTTGTAGGCCGACGGCTGGGGAGGCGCCTGCAGCAGGCTGTGGCACCTGCCCCAGCAGTCCTTGGGCCAGTCAATGGGCAGGGAGAGGATAGCGTCGATGTGTTCTTTACAATGGTAGCACTCACCAGTAAAGCTATCTGGCCTACCTTGGGCAGCGCTTTTGCGGTTTACAATGCTGAGGTTGAGGCCGACCTCTTAGCACAAGGATGGCAGGTGAGACACGCTGCCCCTGCTGCAAAACTATCATGACCAAATTGCTCTGCAGCGTAACCAGGCAGTCTTTCTGACGGAGCTGCTTGACTGCAGGCGGCAGCATTTGCCATGCAGATTATGTTGGCTGAAGGGGCACTGGGCATCACATCCCGTCTCAATGTGGAACAGATGGCGGCAGCAAGCATTGCCTTGACGGTAAGATGCATCAGATGTTGCTTATCAGATGCGTGTGCCTGTCTAAGCACCTTCTTTCCATATATGCAGATGTCCGGCCCTTCTTCACTACCATTTGACCTTGACAAACAAAACACAGTGCTCTTGGAGCTCGCAACGCAGATGGTGGTGCCTGCGGGTGTAAACAGTGTCAGGCCTGTGCAGGTCAGCATGACTTGCTCACCAGCTGACGCACAGCTTCTGCAGAGTGCTGGTGTGGGTTGTGGGTGGTTGGGATCATTTGCAGTGCCCAATTTCCCAAGTCATTTGCTGGTTCAGGTGGATATCTGGCCGACCTCAGACAATGGCACCAGTAGCAATGTGACTTTCACGGTCATTGCCCAGCATACTGTCGTGGGGGTTACCGGCATAAGTCAGGTGAGGTCTGGGCAACATGCATTGTGGTAATCACCATGAGCTTTCAAGTAAGAGTCTCCTGGATTCTTTGATGATGTGGGACTTTGCGCCTGTGGACATGCAGGATCTGGCACTGATACTGCCCTCAATCCCGCTCACAAGTGGATTTGTTCCACAGTTTGCTTTAGACTTGTCAGCTGCAGGAATGCCAAACACCACCACTACTGTATCTAGTGTGCAAGATGGTCTGCTTAATGGAACGGTGAGATGCCATGGCTTAGAGCATTTTGCACCAGATGCTGCTTCTGCCTGTCTGCAAGGCTCAGCGTCCCGCACGTGCAAATCTCCATTCCTGTCGGTCCTGTGCAGGTGTATGACCAACTCCAACAATATCGCGCTCTCAGCACAGATGAGAGGCATGTGTGGCAGCTCTTCCCACTCAAATGTTTGTCAATTGAGTGATGACCATATTCACGGCTGCAGTGTACCTGCAGACATAGGCACCTCAGCACAGCAGGAGTGGCAGGCATTGCCATTGCCGCGGCGTGTGCCCTTGCCATTGCCTTGCTGATAGCAGGTGGGCAAGCCTGAGGTACCGATCTTGCTTCAGCCCCTGTTCCACACAACGCAGGGAGTTGTGCTGCAGCATAAGACTGTGCCCCGTGTGTCTATTACACATCCGCAGAGCTGTGGCAAACAAGATTGCAAAGATCTCGTCCTCTCATCTTCCAATGCCCTGCAGGGCTGCTGCTGACAAGGCGGAAGACACTTGCCCGCAATAAGAAAGAGCGTCAGCTGCGAGACAGTGCGGCCTTGGCTCATGTGGCGCCAGGCGACGAGCAGCTCACCAAGACTAAGCCTGTTGACTCAGATGGCAGTCAAGAGACGAGTGAATCAACTTCCACTGCCCCCCGTCCATCTGTCAACCAAACCAGTTGGCAGCTGTGGGAGCTTGTCACCAGCTCCGGGGCCACCACGGAAGGTCGGCATAGTTGCAGGGCCTTCTATAAGATGCGCGTCACCTCCCTTGTGAACCAGGGAAGTGTGCCTGCTTTTATTGCAGGTGACCTTGGCAGCCAACTCATTTCTTCGGGGCCTGATGACGCCAACATGAAACATGAGGACATAGCCCTGTGCCGGAATGAGCAGGGGCGGCCTATCAAGCTTGGGCAAGGGGGATTTGGCAAGGTCAGCTTATTCACAGTGTCCCCAAAAGCCCAAACAGAGTGCAACGCAGGAGCTGGTCCTCTGTGTTGCTGCAGGTGTACAAAGCCATGAAATGCGGCGTGCAGCCAATTGCAGTCAAGGTAGTGCATGGAACTGACAAGCGGCAGCTGTCAGCATTCGTAAAGGTGCGTAATGTTCGGGTACTTGAGATCTTGATTATGCAGCATCGCTTTCCACCGTCGACAACCTTCAAGCATCTCTGCAGGAGATTGCCATGCTGAAACAGCTCAGCTTTGACAAGAACATACTACAGTACTATGGCGCATTCGAAGTCTGCGGCACGCCTGTGCTGGTGACCAGATAGGCGACCCTGCCCTTTGTGCTGTATATGGACACTGGTCTGCATTTCTGCTGCCGATGTGTGATTCTCAAGTTCAGGTGCTGGAGTTCATGGCTGGAGGTGATCTCAGAGCGGCCATGAACAGTGAGGAACGTCGCTCTGAGATGTTGTGGCCCCAGCGGGGCCGCAAAGTTGCCGTGGATGTGGCACGGGGCATGAGCTGGCTGCACTCTCGCCGGGTGAGAGGAACTCTGTCAGCCGTCATGCTTACTGATACGCATGGAGTCCTGGCCTGAAACCAGCGCTGATCTGTGTGCAGGTGTTGCATGGAGACATTAAGTCTTCAGTGAGTGGTTGTGCTCAGCAGATTTCCATTGTTGCTGCAGCACCTGACCCATTTCCTGAATGTTGCAGAATGTGTTGCTTGATGCCAGCTGGGATCTGGCAAAGGTGGCAGACTGCGGGCTGGCTCGCATGCTGGACACGGGGACAGGCCTCTCCAATGAGCATGGCTGCACATTTGCATATGCTGCTCCGGTGAGCTCTGCTGCAAGATGTTGCATTGCCACAGCTCATGTAGAGCAGCACCTACCTGCCATGGATTGGGTGATTGCAGGAGGTGCTTTTGAATCAGAGAGTCACAGTGGCAGCTGATATCTACAGCTATGGTAGGTGTGTCACACAGAGTCACAAGCTGGTGTTCCCCCAAGCCTCCACCGACAGCATCGTCTGCAGGCGTGCTGCTATGGGAGATCTGCACCGGTGAGATCCCCATCAGGGGCCAGTTGCGGCCTTTGAAAGTGCCAGAGGAGGCACCCCACGACATTGCGGCCTTGATTGATGACTGTCTGCAAGTCTCAGCCCAGCACCGGCCAACAATCAGGTAAGCCAATGCCCATCTTGATGCTCTGATTGGGTTCCATCATTTGCAACTCAGCCGTGCATCTCCTCTCTTTTCAGGCAGTGCTTTGACAGAATTTCAGTTGCGTAAAGCTTTGGCAGGAGCTGGGATGCATTTGCACAAGAAGTAGGAGTCCTTGCACACTGTTTTAAGTCAGGAACTTCCACAATGAATGGTACTCGAACCTGAACGCCTTGCCTCCCTCCCCTCCAGTGCAACCTCACTCCCACCCATATCGTTGCCTTCATATCCACGTCGTCATGTGGAGCCACCGGTGCAACTCAAACGCCCCCTATCTTCAGCTCACCCAGTATTCACAAGCGACCACACTTGGGGATCCTACAATACTGCTTGAAACATTGCCTGCTGTCCAATGCTGACTTACTACAGACCACCAGAATGAGCCTCTGAAGTGCACTCCCACAGAAGTGCTGTGCTCATGCCTTTGTCAAGGAGTCAAAAGTGGTCGACTTACAACGCATCCATGCAGCAGCGACAGGTGCCATCTGCTGAGTCCAGCATTTACATCGTTAATGTGATCAGCCTGGGCCTGGCTGGGAAACTACCTGGCACAACTGCATGCCGCTTGCTTTCTCTCCAAGGAGTCACCCTTGCCTCAGAGCGACCGTCGATCGAAGCTGCAAACATCTGTGTTTGGCCGATAGCCTTCTCCTCCCACAGTGTCGAAATAAGTAAGTATTTAAGAAAACTGGACATGCAGTGCGTGCTTTTGAATTGTCAGGCAGCCAAGTTTCAGTGGGTGGCTCACAGGATGCCGGCCTCAGTCCTGACAGCACATGCAGGCCTGACTTCCAGATAAACCCAGGCCTACATGTGCTGTCATTGCTGCTCAAAAACACCAGTGCGTCTGTAATCGAGATGAGGTAGGGGCGCTTCTCTCGAGTCCAGTGTGGGAGAACCTCAGAAGCTTGCGAGTGGAAGACTAGAGTATGTTCTTCTGCTGCAAGGCTGAAGGCTGCCGCAGCGCTGAGATAAGAGGCAGCTTGGTCCAGCTGCTGAGGTGATCTGAAAGGAACTGAAATACTGCTTCAATGGCACCAAAGACACAATGCTGCTCAGGTAGGGCTTTTCTGGTTTCAGGATGATGGGGTCTCTCTGGACTTGACCAGATCCTCAGAAGTCTCCATGACCAATGGTGCAAAACCGTCCCCATCCACTTGGGCCACTTGCAAGAGCTTTGGCGGCCTGCGTGATAAAGAAAGGTAGATTGGGGTGTCTGAGGCAGCTTGCCGGGCAGCGGGTAGCACAAGGAACTCACCCTTCAGTGTCTGGTGCTGGACTACAATATTGGAAAGCATGATCGGCAGCAAGACCCCGTCCTTGCAACATTGAGCTTGCTGCCATAGACACCAACCTGGGTGGCCTGCCCTCCTGGGGTCTTGAACCAAAGTACAGTCTACTTTGGTGGTATCCACCCTGCAGCCGGGCGCAGCCTGAACTGGTACAACGACCCAATGAGCTGCTTGCAAAGCACGTCAGCAAGGGACCTGGCAAAACAGGGGCCACCATACTCTGCTATGCCACACAATGCAAATGACACACCCTACAACTGCATGGGTCAAGTTGCCTGCCAATCTTTGGGTGACAAGAATGGCGGTTTGTGCCACAAGCCCAGTACATAGCTGCTGATCTTGCATGTGGCCTCGGCTGACCTGTAGGCTTCAAGCCCTGATGAATGGACCCTGAACACAGC
Organism: Asterochloris sp. CNOR1; assembly: GCA_963969365.1. Classification (NCBI taxonomy): domain Eukaryota; kingdom Viridiplantae; phylum Chlorophyta; class Trebouxiophyceae; order Trebouxiales; family Trebouxiaceae; genus Asterochloris; species Asterochloris sp. CNOR1. The sequence goes on along the minus strand of OZ017754.1, from coordinate 2,915,734 downwards.
CTCCTGTTGCAAAGGATCTCAGAAGCCCCTGGCAGCACGACACCTACACACCTCAGAATGTTGCCCGACCAGCAGGCATACAGTGCCCTCAGCTCTGCTCAGCGGCTGATGCAGACAAGCGCAGCAGGCGGATAAACCTCACTATGATTTAGGAGGGGCAAGCCACATGGTCACCCCAGACAGGGCTCCACAGCACGTTGAGAGCCACTACTGAAGTTTGTAGGGTGCAACCTGTGTCAAGATGGCAGGTAACCTTTGACTGGACGCAGACCACCATTAGGTCAGCCATATGCAGCACTCGCCAGCAAACAGCCATAAAGGGCGCCAATGTTCTGGCATTAGGAGACTGTAGTGACGGTGACAATGCAGCCACCCTTCCTGGACATGGGGCCATATTGCCCTGTCTAAAGGGAATGCCTCCGTACCCCTGGGATTGTTCTCACCAGGTGAGCCAGCACATCATCTGCACCCCACTGCATGCTGCTTCAAGATCTACAGGCTGGCGGTCTGGCACCAAGCACGCAGGAGTGGATGCAGATACCACGGCACCTGCAGTCTACTTGTGGGGCCTGCAAATGCCTGACAGGAGCCTGCTCAGTCTGCCTGCTGCCGGGCCCACTGCTGCAGACATACAGCTTTTTCAGCCTGCTGCAGGAGCCTGAAAGGCATGTGGATGCAGCCTGCCACCAGTGCAAACTCACTGGGTTGCACCGCCAGCAGCACGTCATTGGTCTTCAGCCTGACGCTGTGGTCCCAGGGCTGTCACACTGTTGCCTACCTCCACAGCACCTCTGAGGACTTGCTCCAGAAAGGAGATCTTGGTGAGCTCGTCAGAGAAGTCCTATTCACCAAAATTGCACCATCAGCCTTGATCTGCAAACAGTAGGCGCACTTGAGCAGGAGGCCGCCAGAGGCTGCAGCTGTGATGAAGACTGAGATCTATGCTGTATGCAGTGGAAGGACGCTGCAGCATCGCGCAATCATGGCCGCTACAAGCAGCACTTGCCTTGATGCAGGCTGACAGCTGGCCATAAGAAGACTAGGAGGCAGCTGAGTGCAGGCTTAAGCTTCAGGGTGCCACCGTACAGGTCGTCCAAAATCTGCTGCTCAAGCATCTCCTTTGACGCCATGCTGCAGGCTGGCTAATTACCAGCATCACTGGGACAGATCAGTCATGTCATTCTCAACTATATCATAACGACGAAAATTTGCACCACAACCCTGAATAGGTCACATGACAGGTCCTCGAGTCAAAGGGGAAGGACGTGTTTTACAAGGCAAGAAACAAGAGGAGGAGCTCATTGCCTCATCCGGGATCTTATGATGATCTGGAGGTGCAGGACGATCTGGTTGTTCAATGCGCTGTGCTGCGTATGCCTTCAAAGGAGAGTCTACGCAGACGCAAACAATAGCCCCAACATCACCTTCAACAATGTTTTAAGATACAGTTCCGTGGTGAGGGCCAGATTGCCTCCGGTGCTTGACTGAATGGTGTTCATGCACCTCTCTATCAATCTTTGAGGCGTGTTCAAGCACTTGAATTCGATGTCTCGATAGCTGTGCAACTTGCACTTCACTCTTGTGTTCCTATGTGCAGGCCACACCATCAGACCACTTCCCACTGGTGGTGGGGAATTCTTTGATCAGGTGCGTGCAGATCCTGAATTGCTGTGGTGAGGCTGGCAGCCACAATTGATATGTGTGCAGGCTTGTTGGCCCTGAGCTACTGCCGCTCACAGATAATTTCACAGAATCAGTCGTGGCTGCGCTCACAAGACTTCATGCAGTTGTAAGCCTCAACGTCACAAACTTTTCCTTCACCCCAAGCACGTCAGCCCCTCAGACGCAGCATCCTCGTCCAGGTCTGCCAGTCAAACAAACCCCTTCCAACAGCATGCAGTGCCCTGTGAAGCTCTATGCTCCGCACTATACTTGTGCTGTGAGCACTCATATGCTGCAGCTGTGTTGCTTGTAGGCCGACGGCTGGGGAGGCGCCTGCAGCAGGCTGTGGCACCTGCCCCAGCAGTCCTTGGGCCAGTCAATGGGCAGGGAGAGGATAGCGTCGATGTGTTCTTTACAATGGTAGCACTCACCAGTAAAGCTATCTGGCCTACCTTGGGCAGCGCTTTTGCGGTTTACAATGCTGAGGTTGAGGCCGACCTCTTAGCACAAGGATGGCAGGTGAGACACGCTGCCCCTGCTGCAAAACTATCATGACCAAATTGCTCTGCAGCGTAACCAGGCAGTCTTTCTGACGGAGCTGCTTGACTGCAGGCGGCAGCATTTGCCATGCAGATTATGTTGGCTGAAGGGGCACTGGGCATCACATCCCGTCTCAATGTGGAACAGATGGCGGCAGCAAGCATTGCCTTGACGGTAAGATGCATCAGATGTTGCTTATCAGATGCGTGTGCCTGTCTAAGCACCTTCTTTCCATATATGCAGATGTCCGGCCCTTCTTCACTACCATTTGACCTTGACAAACAAAACACAGTGCTCTTGGAGCTCGCAACGCAGATGGTGGTGCCTGCGGGTGTAAACAGTGTCAGGCCTGTGCAGGTCAGCATGACTTGCTCACCAGCTGACGCACAGCTTCTGCAGAGTGCTGGTGTGGGTTGTGGGTGGTTGGGATCATTTGCAGTGCCCAATTTCCCAAGTCATTTGCTGGTTCAGGTGGATATCTGGCCGACCTCAGACAATGGCACCAGTAGCAATGTGACTTTCACGGTCATTGCCCAGCATACTGTCGTGGGGGTTACCGGCATAAGTCAGGTGAGGTCTGGGCAACATGCATTGTGGTAATCACCATGAGCTTTCAAGTAAGAGTCTCCTGGATTCTTTGATGATGTGGGACTTTGCGCCTGTGGACATGCAGGATCTGGCACTGATACTGCCCTCAATCCCGCTCACAAGTGGATTTGTTCCACAGTTTGCTTTAGACTTGTCAGCTGCAGGAATGCCAAACACCACCACTACTGTATCTAGTGTGCAAGATGGTCTGCTTAATGGAACGGTGAGATGCCATGGCTTAGAGCATTTTGCACCAGATGCTGCTTCTGCCTGTCTGCAAGGCTCAGCGTCCCGCACGTGCAAATCTCCATTCCTGTCGGTCCTGTGCAGGTGTATGACCAACTCCAACAATATCGCGCTCTCAGCACAGATGAGAGGCATGTGTGGCAGCTCTTCCCACTCAAATGTTTGTCAATTGAGTGATGACCATATTCACGGCTGCAGTGTACCTGCAGACATAGGCACCTCAGCACAGCAGGAGTGGCAGGCATTGCCATTGCCGCGGCGTGTGCCCTTGCCATTGCCTTGCTGATAGCAGGTGGGCAAGCCTGAGGTACCGATCTTGCTTCAGCCCCTGTTCCACACAACGCAGGGAGTTGTGCTGCAGCATAAGACTGTGCCCCGTGTGTCTATTACACATCCGCAGAGCTGTGGCAAACAAGATTGCAAAGATCTCGTCCTCTCATCTTCCAATGCCCTGCAGGGCTGCTGCTGACAAGGCGGAAGACACTTGCCCGCAATAAGAAAGAGCGTCAGCTGCGAGACAGTGCGGCCTTGGCTCATGTGGCGCCAGGCGACGAGCAGCTCACCAAGACTAAGCCTGTTGACTCAGATGGCAGTCAAGAGACGAGTGAATCAACTTCCACTGCCCCCCGTCCATCTGTCAACCAAACCAGTTGGCAGCTGTGGGAGCTTGTCACCAGCTCCGGGGCCACCACGGAAGGTCGGCATAGTTGCAGGGCCTTCTATAAGATGCGCGTCACCTCCCTTGTGAACCAGGGAAGTGTGCCTGCTTTTATTGCAGGTGACCTTGGCAGCCAACTCATTTCTTTGGGGCCTGATGACGCCAACATGAAACATGAGGACATAGCCCTGTGCCGGAATGAGCAGGGGCGGCCTATCAAGCTTGGGCAAGGGGGATTTGGCAAGGTCAGCTTATTCACAGTGTCCCCAAAAGCCCAAACAGAGTGCAACGCAGGAGCTGGTCCTCTGTGTTGCTGCAGGTGTACAAAGCCATGAAATGCGGCGTGCAGCCAATTGCAGTCAAGGTAGTGCATGGAACTGACAAGCGGCAGCTGTCAGCATTCGTAAAGGTGCGTAATGTTCGGGTACTTGAGATCTTGATTATGCAGCATCGCTTTCCACCGTCGACAACCTTCAAGCATCTCTGCAGGAGATTGCCATGCTGAAACAGCTCAGCTTTGACAAGAACATACTACAGTACTATGGCGCATTCGAAGTCTGCGGCACGCCTGTGCTGGTGACCAGATAGGCGACCCTGCCCTTTGTGCTGTATATGGACACTGGTCTGCATTTCTGCTGCTGATGTGTGATTCTCAAGTTCAGGTGCTGGAGTTCATGGCTGGAGGTGATCTCAGAGCGGCCATGAACAGTGAGGAACGTGGCTCTGAGATGTTGTGGCACCAGCGGGGCCGCAAAGTTGCCGTGGATGTGGCACGGGGCATGAGCTGGCTGCACTCTCGCCGGGTGAGAGGAACTCTGTCAGCCGTCATGCTTACTGATACGCATGGAGTCCTGGCCTGAAACCAGCGCTGATCTGTGTGCAGGTGTTGCATGGAGACATTAAGTCTTCAGTGAGTGCTTGTGCTCAGCAGATTTCCATTGTTGCTGCAGCACCTGACCCATTTCCTGAATGTTGCAGAATGTGTTGCTTGATGCCAGCTGGGATCTGGCAAAGGTGGCAGACTGCGGGCTGGCTCGCATGCTGGACACGGGGACAGGCCTCTCCAATGAGCATGGCTGCACATTTGCATATGCTGCTCCGGTGAGCTCTGCTGCAAGATGTTGCATTGCCACAGCTCATGTAGAGCAGCACCTACATGCCATGGATTGGGTGACTGCAGGAGGTGCTTTTGAATCAGAGAGTCACAGTGGCAGCTGATATCTACAGCTATGGTAGGTGTGTCACACAGAGTCACAAGCTGGTGTTCCCCCAAGCCTCCACCGACAGCATCGTCTGCAGGCGTGCTGCTATGGGAGATCTGCACCGGTGAGATCCCCATCAGGGGCCAGTTGCGGCCTTTGAAAGTGCCAGAGGAGGCACCCCACGACATTGCGGCCTTGATTGATGACTGTCTGCAAGTCTCAGCCCAGCACCGGCCAACAATCAGGTAAGCCAATGCCCATCTTGATGCTCTGATTGGGTTCCATCATTTGCAACTCAGCCGTGCATCTCCTCTCTTTTCAGGCAGTGCTTTGACAGAATTTCAGTTGCGTAAAGCTTTGGCAGGAGCTGGGATGCATTTGCACAAGAAGTAGGAGTCCTTGCACACTGTTTTAAGTCAGGAACTTCCACAACGAATGGTACTCGAACCTGAACGCCTTGCCTCCCTCCCCTCCAGTGCAACCTCACTCCCACCCATATCGTTGCCTTCATATCCACGTCGTCATGTGGAGCCACCGGTGCAACTCAAACGCCCCCTATCTTCAGCTCACCCAGTATTCACAAGCGACCACACTTGGGGATCCTACAATACTGCTTGAAACATTGCCTGCTGTCCAATGCTGACTTACTACAGACCACCAGAATGAGCCTCTGAAGTGCACTCCCACAGAAGTGCTGTGCTCATGCCTTTGTCAAGGAGTCAAAAGTGGTCGACTTACAACGCATCCATGCAGCAGCGACAGGTGCCATCTGCTGAGTCCAGCATTTACATCGTTAATGTGATCAGCCTGGGCCTGGCTGGGAAACTACCTGGCACAACTGCATGCCGCTTGCTTTCTCTCCAAGGAGTCACCCTTGCCTCAGAGCGACCGTCGATCGAAGCTGCAAACATCTGTGTTTGGCCGATAGCCTTCTCCTCCCACAGTGTCGAAATAAGTAAGTATTTAAGAAAACTGGACATGCAGTGCGTGCTTTTGAATTGTCAGGCAGCCAAGTTTCAGTGGGTGGCTCACAGGATGCCGGCCTCAGTCCTGACAGCACATGCAGGCCTGACTTCCAGATAAACCCAGGCCTACATGTGCTGTCATTGCTGCTCAAAAACACCAGTGCGTCTGTAATCGAGATGAGGTAGGGGCGCTTCTCTCGAGTCCAGTGTGGGAGAACCTCAGAAGCTTGCGAGTGGAAGACTAGAGTATGTTCTTCTGCTGCAAGGCTGAAGGCTGCCGCAGCGCTGAGATAAGAGGCAGCTTGGTCCAGCTGCTGAGGTGATCTGAAAGGAACTGAAATACTGCTTCAATGGCACCAAAGACACAATGCTGCTCAGGTAGGGCTTTTCTGGTTTCAGGATGATGGGGTCTCTCTGGACTTGACCAGATCCTCAGAAGTCTCCATGACCAATGGTGCAAAACCGTCCCCATCCACTTGGGCCACTTGCAAGAGCTTTGGCGGCCTGCGTGATAAAGAAAGGTAGATTGGGGTGTCTGAGGCAGCTTGCCGGGCAGCGGGTAGCACAAGGAACTCACCCTTCATGTCTGGTGCTGGACTACACTGTTGGAAAGCATGATCGGCAGCAAGACCCCGTCCTTGCAACATTGAGCTTGCTGCCATAGACACGAACCTGGGTGGCCTGCCCTCCTGGGGTCTTGAACTAGAGTACAGTCTACTTTGTTGGTGTCAATGCTGCAGCCGAGCGCAGCCTGAGTTGGTAGAATGATCCAATGAGCTGCTTGCAAAGCACGTCAGCTGGGTTCCTGGCAAAACAGGGGTCACCACACTCTGCTATGCCCCACAATGCAGACGATACATCCCACGACTGCATGAGTCGATTGGCCTGCCATCTTTTGGGTGACAAGAATGATGCGCCACCGGCAAGCCAGCACTTAAAAATGCTGACCCTCACAATGCACTGCCGTGATGTATGATGTTGTTGGCCATCACCACGGACTGCATTGATACCGCTGCCAGGTTTTGCATTCTGGCACATCTGCACAAATCCTCTAGCCAGTTTCCCTGCAGCAATGACTGGAGACAGGCTGTGCTGCACATCAGAAGCCAGGCAAAAAGGATGAGCTGCGCCTGCACCTCAGCAACAGCCTAGCAGGACTAGGCGATCTTATTGCACTGTCCAAACTTGATGACCTGCACTGCACCCATAGCCTGTTTCAGTAGCCCGGACAGACTCTTGCAGACCTCTTTGCTGACCACACTGCAATGTGGCTTTTACATTGAATATGTGCAGCGTGAGATGTGTTTCACATACTGCTTGTCTCATAAACCGCTTGTCTCATAGATGAGATAAGCCTGCTGTCTAACGTGGGTATGCACATGAAGGCGTCGTTACATCGACAGCAATGCAGCAAACTTGATGCGCTCAGTGACAATCATGACAGAAGATGGCGCTCAACAAAGTTAAGAGGTGCACATCGCAATCAGTCCTGTCAGCTTCTGGCTACTATCCACGCTGAAGTGAGCCATTCCTCCACAGAATTGACAGCTATGCTGGGCGGGCCAGTGTGCCCTAGTTGCTCAGTGAGCCTGCAATGCTAGTGCAATGTCTGCTGAAGTGTGCAGGTCACGATCACTTATGTGTGCTGTTTGATTGCTTGTCACACTTGGGGGCCGCCTGACAGTGCTTTGCACAGCCGGCTCCCCACAGCTGGGGCCTGGCACATCATCGTTTGCCTGCAGCTGCTCTTCCTGTGGGCTGCTTGCACCGCTTGGGCGTTCTGCAGAAGCAACAAGGACCTCTCAGAGAAAGTGTGCTGGCAGGTGCATCATTTGCATTGCTTGGGGGCATGCATGCAGCAGCTGCCAATAGGGCTGGCAGCAGCCCTCTGTCTGCTGAGGCTGATACCTCAACATGTTGGCAGGCACAGGCAACAGCTGAAACACAGCCACTGGTGCACCTGCTCTAGAGGCTGCTCAAGCAGCAGGCAGCCCATTGCCCTCAGCAGCAGTCATGCAGACAAGCGCAGCAAAGCACCAGCCCATCTCACTTGTGGAATTGGGCTGCGCAGGAGGATCTCCACTTACCCTGCAGCAGGGAGACTGCAGCCAGTCCCTCTTGCAGCATCACAGGTCAGCCTCCTGCAACCATCCCTGCAGTCCTGATGCGCTGCCTCACCTCCTGATGTGCTTGCCCGGTCAGCAGGCGGCCCATTGCCCTGAGCGCTGCCCATGCAGACAAGCCCAACAGGGGACACGCAGTCCTCACCATGGGGCCAGCCCTTGTGTCAACCATGTGGCTACCTCACACAGGTCCAACACAGCACGTTGCCTGCTAATGCATGACTCACGCACAACAACATTCTACAGGGGACAAGCTTAGCAGACATGCGAAGCGCCTCCTACTCACTGGCGCATGAGCTCACCTCCTAATGCTGCTGCCCAACCAGCAGGCATGCGTTGCCTTCAATTGTGCTGATGCAGACAAGCCCAACACATGCACACATTTCAGCTTGAGATGTGAGGGGAAGGAACAGGATGCTTGTGGCCTCAACCACAACATGCTTCTCAGCAAGTGCGAGTCTATGCACTCACACACTGCTGCAACTGATTAAACCTGGAAGATGGACCACAGCACCTCCAGACCTCACCTGTGGCCCAAGGCTTCCATGAAGCCCTGCTGACAGTCTCTCAGGCAGAGGCAACCCAGACCAGACATGATGGCCGGCTGATAGACTTGCCTGGTGCTGCCTCTGACACCTTGAAAGTGTACGCCCCTTGCTGGAGGAGATGCTTGCTGGTGTAGGTGTATCTGCCACTCTCGAGCACCCCCTTGTACCCTGCATCCTCCAGTGCTTCCCTGATTGCCGCTCCCGGCATGGGGGGATCGGGGAAGCAGAAGGTGTCGATCTCCCTGCCACCTCTGCGCACACTGACAAAGATCTCCTGCATCACAGCAGAGACATACTTGAAAACCCTCTCTGCCTGTCTGCCCAGACTTTGATCTTCCCAAGGGATAGCATGCTCAGGTCACCGCGTCAGAGCCTGCACGACTGCTATCATTGGACACTGCACCTGCGGCTGCTGCTCACTTTCAGCCATGGTCTTCGAAAGCTGCTGGTGAGGGTGTTAGCTGTACAGGTGCGGAGCACCCATGCCTGAAGCCACCAGCATCGCGGACGGCAGCCTCTGCTTTTGTGTTTCTCAGGCACTAAGCAGCAGCGTTTTGCGGCCTGCAAAGGCCTCGAGAGTACTTGCTTTCTGGCCTGGAGGCGACATCACACAGCATGGCACGGACCTGAACAAAGTGCGCTGGCAATGTGTATGCAGCTCATGCGCACTTGAGAGGCTGCAATGCTGCAAGTGCGGCGAGCTTGGTCTGATAACATTATAACCCTTGCTGCTGGCCAGAAGCCCAAGGCAGCCTCCAGTTCACAGGACCTTGCACCCACAATATATTATACAAGCAGGCACCAAGCAGGTAGCGACCTGGGCGCCTATGTTGAGTGGGTTGCCATGTTTACTTGCACTTGTACTGAGGACTGGCAGCTGCTCCACGTGCACAGAGGACGGCATAGACTGTTGCCGGTTGCGTCCGTTTGTTGGCTGCCCCTCCATGCCAGGTTTAGCTGGGGCAAGCTAGCCATTGCTGCAGTGGCCACTCCATGTGCTCCCAATGGGCTGTCACATTGCAGACTAGTACCAGGCAATGCCACACATGCAGAGGCTGATGTAGGCCGGTGCATTGCCAGCTGAAAGCTGAAGGTGCCATCAGCAGAGCCTCAGGGGCCTCCTGCTGGCTCATTCAGATGAAGAAATGGCTCCAGGGAGCTGACACAATGCCATCATCCAGATCTAGGAACCTGCACCACATAATATTGACAAGTTCGTAAATGACAAGCCTGAAGCTTCAGCCTTAAGGCTGGCACACCTGGGCTTGGACACCTAGTAGACTCGACCTCCACCAGACTCTGGAGTCAGGGGTGCAGGCTCCAAGAGTGAGAAGGCCAAGAACCCTGTGAAAATTTGGGCTTGGTGAATGTTCAGACTGAAATCTTGAAAGGCAGACCTCATTGTTGACCCCATCTTGAACGATGTTGTACAATGCACCCACACGAATGTTCCCAAACCTTCAAAGGGGCTAGGCATCACTTATTTACAGAGGCGCAATATATATATATGATTGAGCATGTGCATTCAATGGGTAGCGCTCTGCACGAAGCCCAGACAAGCTGTAACAGCAAGCCTAAGCAAGGGTCTGAGGGTGCACTTGCATGATCAGCCATTGTTCCAGGTCTCAAGCCTCCTGCTCATGCTACAAAACAACAGGGTAAAGTAGATACGCCTCTATCCACTTTACACCATTCCTTTGACAGTGAGTACTCGTTGTAGAAATCTCACACTAGTGTGGTGGCGAAGGTGGCAACCTCCCTTACCACACTTTGACAGGTATACTTGATGGCTGCTGGCATTAGTACTGCCGCACAAACACATAGTCCACTGGCAGCACGTGACTTAGCAGGCAGGCCTTCACGCCGTGCAGCAGCCGGTGCAGGTTGATGATGGCAATCACTGCCTCTGTGCGGCCTGCTGGGGTTGCAAGGTCCATTTCCTCTGACACGGGGACAATGTCACAGGGAGTTGTGGGCAGTATGGCATAGAACTGCAGCTTCCCTTCCGCTGCTGTAGCCACTATGAGGTAGGGCAAGGTCCCATAGTACAACTGCGACCATGCCCCCATCTTGGCTGCAGGCGCAGATTGCAGCAGGTGTGAGCTGGCAACACATCAATCTTCAGGGGACGTGCAAAGTCAGAATTTCAGCAACCTGATGGAGCTGTGACATGCAGGCTGGCTTGATGCAGCTTTCCCTTGGACAGCAAAGCAAGTGCCTCCTACACCTGCCAGATTGCCTGACTCACCTCTGAGGTCTTCCACTGCCGCCCGCATTGGCACACCAGTGGAACCTACCTTCCTTTTGAACAGCAGCTGGAGCCCGACCTTGCTACGCAGCTGCCAATCTAGTTGCAGGCTGTGGCCACCATCTGAGAGCTTAGTTGTGGTGCTATCTTGGTCCCCTGCAAAAGCGCGACCAGGTGTACAGCACAACCTCAAACTTGTGAGCAGGTCAACGGTAGCACAGCAGGCAGGGCAAGCAAGCATCACCATGGCCAGAAAGGGTGCTGGCTGGCAAAGTCGTTTGCAGCAAACGAATGGACACCTGCTGGAATGGCGGCAGAGCTCAAGGATACTCAACTTTGGCAGCCAACAAGGGCCAGGTCTGGGCCGTAATGAGTGGATTTCGCAGGGACAGGCCTGGCTTGCTGCTGCTGTAAGCAGATCAATCGGAGATTGTGTGACATAGGTCATATTAGAAGGGGTTATTAAGAGCCTGCCCGAGATGATCCTGGAGTATGCCTCCAAGCTGGCAGGCAGGAAATTGGTTCTGGCCTCGGCGTCCCCACGACGTAAAGAGCTTTTGATGCAGATCGGCCTGCGACCAACTGTTCATCCAAGGTGAGCACAGGCCTGACATCCCACTCCTCACTGGAGTTCATACACTTTCTCATCAACACCTGCCCACATGCAGCGCCTTTGCAGAGGACCTTGACAAGTCCAAGTTCCACCCAGACGAGTATGCCCTGCACACAGCAATGGCCAAAGCCAGAGATGTGGCTGAGACGCTCCTCAGGCAGGGCAGCAAGCCTGACTTGATCATCAGTGCAGACACGGCAAGCACAGCTGTCCTGCGCATCCATCGCTTGGCACCAGCAGCAGCAGCAGAAAGAAACCTTGGCCGGCACAAGTGCCACCTGCACTGCCCTACGTGCAGCAACCCGTTTTCTTGACGTCTGACTTTGTTCAGCGCCCCTGCAGATTAAGCACCTCCATGCAGACCTGCTCGACTTTGTGTCTGACATGCTTTGGGGATGTGTTGCCTGAGACAGCTACATCTGGCTGGACCCTGCTTGCTGCAAACTCCGCAGCAAGTTGCTGGCGCTACCTCTGGACTCCCCTTTGCAGCTGTATTGCACCTGCAGCACCCTTCTGCACCCATTCTTGCAGCCTGCATGCGGCCCACTGCCCAGGCTAACCTGCAGGTCGTTCAGCACCAGAACGCTGTCCTGGAGAAGCCAGCAGATGCTGACGATGCGCAGCGAATGCTGACAGCTCTGTCTGGCTCTGCGCACATGGTGCACACCGGCGTCGCACTAGTGGTGCCTCAGGCTGAAGGTGAGACACCCAAACTTGCAGGCAGTCAGTGCCCTCTGCCAGCGGCGTGGCTGCTGGCAGCCCAGCACAAGGGTGCACACAGTCATTGTGCTGGCAGGCGTGTTAACGCACACGAACTCTCCATGTCCAGCCATTCCTGCACAGTTCGACACTCCTCAGATGTATGGATCTCTTTCAGAGGGCATCAGCATGCGCACTGGGCCCCCCAGACACTGCAAAACCAGGAAACATTGCAGCATCTATGCAGCTTTGACAGCATCAGCACAAAACAGCACTTTGGCCAGTGCTGCAGCTACGCGTGGCCATGTGTGCAACACTGCAGCTCCCTTGCTGCAGGTGCAGTGGAGCGCACATTTGTGGAGAGCACCACAGTGCACTTCGACACGCTGACGGAGTCAGAGATCCAGGCGTACATTGCCACAGGTAGCCATGACTGTGCTCGGCAGGCTTTATGAGAACAGGGTGCTCTAGATGTCGTGTGCTGCTACAGGAGAGGCTTTTGGGAAGGCCGGTGCCTACGGAGTTCAGGGTCCTGCAGGATGCTGGGTCAAGCATATTGAAGGTGAGGCTTCCTGATATGTAACGGCGATGCTGCGCTTCAGTGCAGCTCCAAACCCACCTTTCCTGCAATGCAGGCTCGTACTTTAACGTGATGGGCTTCCCTCTCCACACCTTTGCTAGTGAGGTCAAGACACTGATAGAAGATGGGCTTCTGAAGCTGTGACACAGCTCTCTTCTCATCCAGGCTGTTGACACACAACAATGCATCCAGAATTACACGTCCAGTTTTTCTGAACAAGATTGACCAGAATGGCCCCTTCAACAGCACTCAACATGCAGGCATGCAGTGCAAGTCAGGGAGACTGTCTCATATAAGGGCGGACCTCAAGGCATGGCCGTCATGCAGTTGTATTCAGAGTAAAAGAAAAGCAGACCCTTTTCATATGCTGAAAGTGGCTACCTAGCGACCTTTGTTCTTGTGTGGGCAATTATTGACCTGTACAGGCGCCACAGTCCCCTGGGGCTAGTGCACACAGCTCCCTTAGCATGTGGTGCCACATCATGTGCGTGGCACATGGGCTCGTATGAGGTTGTCAGAGGCACTGCTGAGGGGGGAGGGGGTGCTTCCTGGCGCGGCATACATCCTGTCCTGACCTGAGGTGGCCTCAGGCCCCTCTCCTGGGCTGAGCAGCTGAGCAGGGTGTTGCCCGCCCTGCACAGGCACCACACAGGCAGCTCAGAGCTGTAGGGGGAGCAGGGCTCAATGCAGCAATGACAGCTGGTCAAAGGCTGATGTACCTGATATGCAACAGTGGACAGCAGGTGTCAGGGCAGCATGAACCAGGGAGTCTGACAAGCAGCTCTCAGCATGCGGGCAGATGTTATTTGCCCCCCTACTCAACCAGATAGTGGCAGGATGTTTTGGGAATATCTCCTGCTAGAAAAGCAACATGTGATCTGGCCTACCAGCAACCCATCAATCCCTGCAGAACAACATATGGCAACACCAAAGAGAGATGAACTTGCCACTGTCTCAGACACGGGACTCCTCCTCCTGCAACAAAAGTCATATCAGCTGCATTGCATCCATGGCAAACGGGCCCTCACCTGCATGACACCCATGGCAAACAGGCCCTGGGATGACATCCTGCTGGGCTTCAGCGCTTTCCCGCTCCCCCCAGGGGCCCCTGCAGCAGCAGCACACCAGGCGTACCTGAACTGCACCGCCATGCCCACAGGCACCATGGTGGCTGTAAGCTTTCAGCCATCTGAAATGGGTGCAGCTCCACAGTGAATGGCAGTGCACCTGTGATGCATGTGCATCACCACTGACCATGACCCCGAGCATTCCAAATCGATCTTTGTCTGCCCCTAAGGCCCCATCAACATCGGCCTGAGCCATTGCAGGGGTGGGCGAGGTCGTGCACACCAGCCTGTCTGGCGTGCTGTCAGGGCTGAGGAACGAGCTGGTGCAGCAGACAGCACCACATGAGGCAGACAGCTGTCCCCAACAACTGCATTGCTGACGGCGCCTGCAGCTGTCTTGTAGACACTGGGTACATCAAACATTCCATGGCTGTTGCTCAATACCCCTGGCGCATGCACTGGGCTGCGTGCAGCACCACCTCTGGAGTTGTGGGTCGGGCGAGGGTGTGCTCTTGGCTGACTGCGTGATGGCGGCGATAAGTGTAGTCGTGCACCATTCAGATGGCCTGATCGAGATGCTGAGATGGTGCTCTGCCAGCCAAGCAATCATTGAGAGCCAGCTGAGAGAGGGCGCTCACAAACAGAGGGGACGGTACAGACGTGAACGATGCAGAGCTGCAGCATCATCCGCAGAGGGTCCGCTAAGATTGATGACCTTGGTGTCAGCCGATTGCTGGCGATTGTCGGTGCTGCTCACCATGCACAGCCCTGACCCCCGCATCTGCGATGCTGCTGGGGAGCACCACGCTCTTGCTCCGGGTGGCTTCAATCCCCAGAGGGGCCACCGACCCCGACAACTCCTCCAGGGCATGATCAGGCATCTGCACAGGCACAGGCGCACACGGTGAGCTGCGAGGGCTGTGAGCCAAAAGCAATCACCCTTGGGCCAAGGGATGCGTACGCAATCAGGCAGTCCAACAGGCTCAAAAGGGGAAAGTGGCCTGGCTGAAGGCAGACTCACAACGCCAGCCAGCAGTGCTTAAGCATGCAGCATGGCTGGCTCAACAGAGAGCGAATGACAACCCTGCACAGAGGTGCTCCGCCCCTCTAGCAGTGTTTGAGAGGTGGACGGCTCAGCTTGGTCAACAGAGAGGGAATGATCCACCTTCACAGAGTTGCAATCAGCCAGCAGTGCTTGGCATGTGGACAGCCCAGCTGGCTAGATAGAGAATGGGTGATCGAGCTGCACAGAGTTGCGGCGCCAGCCGTGCTCAACAACCAGACAGCCAGGCGAGCTCTGAACAGAGAGGGTGGCCTACCTTTACAGAGTTGCGACGCCAAGCCAGCCGTGCATGGCAAGGGGACAATCCGGCTGAGTCAACAGGGGGCAGACGTGCCACCTGCTGATGACAACAGGAAGTGCAGCCCACCTGCACAGAATTGCGGCGCCCTGCGCAGCCCAGGGCAGAGGTGGTGCTGTGCTGCCCCGACACAAGATTCAGCCGGGAGGTGGAGGGGCTGTAGCTGCCAGCGGTGGAGATGACGGCAGTGTCCCCCAGGTTGCTGCTGCTGGCCTGACCTGCAGGCAGCACAGTGCAGGAGGCTGAGAAACTGCAATGACCGCAGCTACAGGTGCTTGGCCTTGGTTGTTGACTGCAAGCCTCCAGACGCAGCCATGAGCTGGACAGCTGGGCACAGCTTTGAAATGGCACAGCAAGAGCATATGCTGCAGTATGAGAAGGCCTTGGGGGTTCCTCCTGCAGATGCACTCCACGGGGAAGGGATGCCCCATGAGAATCACGCCAGCCATCATTGTGTCATTGCGGCAGCCCACCTGTGCCCTGCATGGCCCGCCGCCGTGACAGGGGCTGAGCCATGCGGCCCGCACGTGGCGACACATTGGCGAAGGGGCTTGGCAGGCTGGACACAGAGTCTGGCGACCCAGGCGAGGTCCTTTCCGCCCCGCCTGGAGCAGCTGACGGCTGCACATTCAGCCTCGCCAGGCCGCTGGGAACCCCGGCTGCTGCCGCCTGCTCAGAGGCAGACAACCGCGCAGGGGAGGCGCTCTCCGGGGAGGCCGTGGTCCGCGTAACCCTGCAGCAGGGCAAGGGTGAATGCAGACAGTGGCTTGCAGCTGCTGGCTGCCAGCAGCCAGATTGCGCCTGGGGGACCCACTTTCATGGGAGCAGAAAGTTGGGCAGCGGCAGGGTCAGTGCATGCAGAGAGACACACAAGACTGTGAGGAGTTCACAGCCACTGACACAGCAGCAAGGCACCGAGATGAAGATGCGACAGGATGGCTGCTGAGTTGGGCGTTTGCAGGCTGCTCCTGCAGCAGACTCTAACCGAGGACACCCTGCAGATGCAACCGTAGAGCTCTCTGCTGCTCCTGCTGACAGCGGCTGGATGTGCAAGCCTGACAGCACAGGTGAGGAAGAGCTGCACCTGCAGAGTAAGAACCCCAGGAGCCACAAAGCATTGCCCCTCAGCCGGGCAGCAGGCTGGCCATAGTGAAGCACCGTGAGCTTGGCTGATTGGGCGGGGATCAGTCTGCATTGCCCCTCCTCCCTTACCCGGGCAGCAGGCCAGCTGTGGTAACTGGGACCATCATGCCTGCCTGCAAGAAGCGCAGGATCCGTCTGCCTTGGTCCTCCTTCCTCACCTGGGCACTCAGCTGACATGGGGCACCATGGGTAATCGCATGAATCGTTGCCATCAGTGTGCATGGCCCTGTGTTGCTCTGTGTTGCTCACCTGGGCGACAGGTTGGCTGTGTTGATCATGGGCGGCACCATGCCTGGCCGCGAGAAGCTGCCGGGCCCGCTCTCGACCACAGGCGAGGGCGCGTCGCTGGCGGTGCGCCCCCCAGGGCTGTGATGCGCTCCGCTACCGCTCGGGGATCTTCGTCCGCTGCCGCCTTGCCCGCCGCTGCTGACACGCGAGCCTGCACCCGCTGCAAAGCCCTGGCCTCCGGCTGACATGGCTGGCTCCCCGTGGGCCGCGCTCGCCGAGCTGGAGATGGCTGAGCGCTCGAGCTGAGCTGCCGCGTTGCGGGCCGCCGCCTTGGCTGCAGCCGCTGCCGCCATGCTCTGCGGGTTGTCCAGGGCCCCCCGTCGTGCCTTCTGCCCCAGGGCTGCCTGCTCCCGCCGTGCCGCCCGGCTGGCTGCGGACAGCTGCTCGGCCCCCGCGCTGCTGGCGTGGGAGATCGGCCACTTGTGCAGGGACGAGGCGCTGTCCTGGCCGCCAACACGCACGCTGCCGGTGTGGGCCAGCTGCCTGTCCCCTGCAGCAGAGCCCAAGCTGCCAGAGTCAGTAGACAGAAGAAACAACCCTCTGCTGCCAGTATGGGCCAGCTGCCTGGCCCCTGCAGCGGAGCCCAAGCAGGCAGTGTCAGCAGGCACACGAACAGCCCCTGCTGGCGACGTGGGGCCAGACAAATGCCGCGCTGCAAAGCTAGGCAGTCACACAACATCAGCCTTCCCCTGCTGCTGGAGCATGCTGACACTGCCTGCCTCAGCAGCTGCTGAGGAGTGATTGACCTAGGTTGCCCCACCTGCCCCCGCCCGCTGCTGCTCCTCATTGGCTGCTGCCATCGCTTGGTCGGCCGAGGCGCCCAGGGTTTTAGAGGACCCACTGCTGCTGAGCAGTTTCATGACGCCATTACGAATGCTGGATGACCAGGACATCATGGTAGACAGGCCGCCCTCGCTGTCCCCCTTGCCGCCCTCCTACAGGGCGCGGGTTGCGGATGTCAGGGGCGGTGTGTGACCCATGTGTGTGTGAGACATGCATCCAGGTGTGGGCAGGCCACCCATGTGGTCCAGTTTTGGAGTTGCCTGCCCTTGGTGCAGAAGGCTGTGCACCCGCCATGCTGCAGCACTGCTTGCATTGCCGCTGTCCTCCTGTGGCGCCCAGGTGCGGTATGAGACATGCATCAGTGTCTGGGCAGGCTGCCGTTTTCCTTCTTTCTGCCTGCCTCCAAGCGTACGGGCCTGCACCCGACCTGCTGCCTCGCTGCCTGTAGTGCTGCCGTCCTCCTGCGGGGCTGAGGTGGCATGTGGGGCATGCATCGGCGCCATTGGCTGCCCTTCATTATGCCAAGATTGTTGCCTGCTTGCAGGGCACTCACCTGACGTGCAGCATCAGGGCACTCTCAGCAGATCCTGCGCGCCATGTCTGGTCAACATGTCCTGATACGGCCCTGCTGCTGTCCACCTGTGATGAAACAGCCCTGCCAGGATCAAATGCTGATCCCCTGCCAGGACCAACCCTAAAGCTGCCAGGTCTGAGCCATTTTGGACGCCCCCCTGCTGATCCTCCCTCTAATGCTGTAGACGTTGCTATACACAGAGTAACATCTTGTCAGGAGCTTCCCTGGAAAGTCCTGGCAGGTCAAACCCACCTTGCACATCTCGCTGCTGTTCATCTCATCCCAGTGCGGGACACAGTGCTGGCCCTCGTGGACGTGCTGGCCCCTGAAGGGGCGCATGGCTGCCCCGCTACTGAAAGGGGCTGGCAGCCGCCGGCACAACTTGCCTGGAAGCCATGCTCACCTTGGATGCCTCGCTGCTGTTCCTCCCGATGCTGGACACAGTGCTGCCCCTCATGGAGGTGCTGGCCCCTGAGGGGCGCATGGCTGCCCCACTGAAGGGGCTCCCAGCCGCCGCCGGCACGGCCTGCGTGGATGTCATGCTCGCCCCCGACGTGCGCGCCGCCTCTCCCTGCAGGCTGCTGCTGGCGGCACTGACCCTGCACCCAGGAAGAGGAGCACCTGTTGGAAGGGCTGCTGCTCTGCATGCCGAGGATTGAGGGTGGGGTCAGACTGACTGTCCTTCTTAGAGACCAGTGCTGCTGTGGCTTGAGGCTGGCAGCTCTGTGGTGCCTCCTCCGGGGCTGTTGATGATACCTCCCACCGGCGAATGAGCAGTGCTGCAAAGAAGCCTTTGTGGGGCCATGACCAGTGCCTGTGTGATTGCTTGGAGTGGCCGACCAGTTGTGACACCTAGTTGCGGTGCAGAGGCAGCAGCTGTGAGCACCTTGCAACGCCCAGACTTAACTGCAGGCAGGCAGGCATGGAGAGCACCCACAAAAAGATAGGGTTGAGGGGTGAAAGCAAGAGAGGGCAGCTTGAAGCAGAGGCCCCAGTGTGTCCCCAGGGCCAGGCAGGAAGAGCTCACCTGAGGGCGTCAGCGGGCGCCGCCGTGCCAGTGGACATGTCAGACCCGACACTCCCCAGAGAGGCCATGTCGCACGAGGATCCCCGTCCCACGTCCACCACGGGTGCCGCCCGCTTCTGGTGCAGCGCGATCCAGGGGTGCCCCAACAGGTCTCCCACTGCCGGCCGCTTCCGGGCAGCCTGCAGGGAAAGTGAGGTCCTCCGCTTGCAGATGGGGTTGAGAGATTTTACATTAAGAGCCCAACAGGTCCCCCACTGCTCTCCCACTGCTGTGCTAGTGGTGTGCAGCTGTTGAAGGGTCCAAGGCAGATTGTCCATTGCAGAAACACAAGCAGCACACTTGCCTCTGTGCGTCAGCATGCTTTGTGTAAGGTGGTCAGATGTCTGTCTCCTTCACCTTGATTACAGCTCAAAGGCCAGCTTTAATCAGCCTTCTCCATCCCCCAGCAACACAGCCATCACCTGCCCTTTGGGCAACACCCTGCCCTACCTTGGTGAGGGCTGTCATGATGAAGTCGCGTGCCTCATCTGTCATCCAGGCTGGAAAGGAGGGCTTGCGGTACATGATGTGCTCGTAGGTGGCCGCCCGACTTTCCTTCTCAAAGGGCGGATGCCCAACAATGAGCTCAAAGGCGAGGATGCCCATCGCCCAAGCATCCACCATGTTGGTGTAGCCCAGCAAGACCTTGTCCTTGTTCTCCCGGGGATGGCTCTTCTCGGGGCAAACCAGCACCTGCAGGGGAGGGGCCAAAGTGGATTTAGAACACCTGATGCAGAGCACATGGGTGGTGGTTCTTGGACACACCAGCAAGGAGGGAGCAGATGAGTCTAGGCAGGCCTGATGTGGAGCACACAGGTGGAATTCCATGTAGGCACACCGCAACCTGCAAGAGAGTGGGCATATCTGGCTAAGCCGCAGAGGGGGCTTGTTTCCGTTTGCACAGAAGTGGTCCTGCATGGGTTTCACCATCAATGTTGTCTCCCAGTGTCTCAGGTGCATGGCCAGACACTAACAACATGCAGACACAATGTGTGGCCTGCCCCCCACGTTTTGCGCCATGTGGTCCAGCATGCCAGCCCACCAACAGAACACAGGCAACAAGCTGTTTGCTCAAGACTGAAGATTTCGACCCACTCATTCAAACTCAAAGTCGTGCAAGTATGGGTACACATTCACCCCGCCCTTACGCCCTAGCTCCCCGCCTGCTTGTGGACCAAGAGAGCAACAAGGGCAGATCCCAGCCCTTGAGGTACCTCAGGCGCCACTGTACTTTAGCGTACCCACGTCACAGGCCAAGGCAGGCGCCCCTTGAGCCCCAAAAGGAGAGTGGCGCCCTGCCCATTGTCGTAAGCCGATGGCCTGGGAGTACAGACGACCGCAGCCTTCACGTGCCTTGCGTGTCGTGCAGCCCAGCATGCCCTCATGCCTGCCGACCACAATGACGGTCATGGCCTGGAAGCACAGAACCCTGCCTGGACCCCACCTCGGGGGCCATGTAGTCAAGCGTGCCCGCACGCGTCACTGGACGCTCCTCACTGGCATCGATGGACAGCCCGAAGTCTGCCAGCTTCACAGCCTTGTCTGCCGTCAGCAGGATGTTCTCCGGCTTGATGTCACGGTGAATGATGCCCTGCATCGCCCTCAGGCAGACGCTCTCTCTATCTTGCAGCACTCGCCAGGTCAGCGCATGCATGTGCTGGGTACACGGCGGACAGGCAGTCTGTCTTTCCCTCTTGCTGCGCCCGCTGAGCCAGCACAAGCAGTGATGGCACGCCTTGGTATAAAGATTGGCCAGTGGCCGAACAGGCGGAAATTCTGTCACTTGCTGCACCCACCAGGTCAGCACATGCAACTACGGCACACCTTGGTGTGCAGGTAGGCCAGAGCAGAGAGGCATGGCTGCAGCACGTCCCTCGAGGTGCGCTTCTCCTTCATCTGGCCCCCGCTGCGCTTGAGCTCCTCATACAGGTCGCCCCCTGTGCAGCACAGGAGACATGCAGATTGTCATGCTGCAGCACCCATTGGGCGGGTAAGGTGCTGAGACTGCGCCAACATTGCAACATATCACCCCGTGCAGGGCACAGCAGCAGCTTGTCGGCTGGATGACACAAGCTGCATGCACGCGGGCGCCTCAGCCCCTGGGCATGGAGCTTATGCTCTTTGTACAGGTCTTCCCATGTCATACAGGCGTTCTGGACCTCAGCTGGCTGTAGGCTCATGTCCTGGTGTGCCCATGCAGAGCACAGCATTGGCATTGGGCTGTTACAGAACAGGGAGCAGCTGCAGCAGGCATGCATTACAGATCACGCTGCGCTTAGATTCATTGTAAAGGGTGCCCCTGTTGATGAGCAAAGTGTGAACACCACACCAGTCTGCAAGAGCAGCTGAGTGTGCACAGGTGCTCCAGGGGGTGCCTGGAACTGCAGACTGTACAGTATGGGCTGCTCATAGCAAAAGCAGCTGCAGGTTGAGAGTAAGCCATCATCCAGCAGCAGCACCTCCATGGATCACAGCCTGACCAGAAGCCAGCGCCTGCACCAGCCCCTCCTTGACAGCACCAACTGATGGACTTCACGTGTCTAGCTCACCTTTGATGTGTCTAGCTGACGATTCATGTGCCTAGCTTACCGGTTTTACTAGGCTCAGCGCCAGTCTCTGTGAGGCGTTCTCACCTGAGGCAAACTCCTGCGCCAGGTAGACGTGCTGGTCATCCTCAAAGGCCGCGTACAGCGAGATGATGCTATCATGCTGCAGGCAGCTGTGCAGCCGGATCTCACGCTCAACCTGCAGTCAGCAGCACCTCACAGGTGAGCCCAACAAGACAACTCGGACCAGCAGGAGAGGCTGGCACCAACTTGGCCTGCTGGACAATATGTTGTGCTGCAGACACCAAGATGTCGTGCTGCAAAAGCCAAATCTTGCCGCTCAGCTATGGGCTGCAGGCGGCTGTGCAGCCAAGTCATACACTCCAGCAGCTGGCAACAGCATCCTGCAGCTGAACACAGCCAAACAGCAACAAGATGGGAGCAGCAAGTGGGCAATGCATGACTTGTGATGTGCAGCCGTTATGCAGCTACCACACATGCTTTGCCCAGAGCCAATACCTCAAGAGGTATCCAGGAGGGCTGGCCTGCCCCTTACAGGCCGCCTGTGCAGCTAAGACAGTGAGCGCACATTCATGCAGTTGCACTGCACTAGATCGGCTCTGAGAAGCTTGCCAAGGCAGGCATCTGTCAGTTCCGGGCACCCTGCAGCCCATGCCTGACCTGGCCCTACATTGTATGTTCAGAAATCAGGATCAGTGCAGCAGAGCCACCGCCTGCATTCACAGATCACCAGTGCAGGCTATTGTGCGCTGACAGTCAGAGGCAGAGAGGCCAGAATCCTTGGTTTGGGCTTGCCTGGTGCCAGTTCAGCTCAGAGAGGCGCCCCTTGCGGTAGAGCTTGAGAGCAATTGGGATCCCGGTGCGCTTGCAGGTCGCGCTGTACAGCAGGCTGGCCTTGCCCTTGTACAACTGCTTGTGCAGCTCAAAGTCCTCGACACGCCTGCAGGCCATGAAGTGTTGCTGCTTGGAAAGAAGTTTGTGCCCACCCTTTGGCAGGTGTATTTTAGAATCTACACGCGCCTGTAGGACCAGCCAGAAGCTGCAGGCTGGCAGGATGCAGGAGGCCAGACCCTCTACGGTGGCCTCTGGTTGGATGCACATGAATAGGGACTAAATGCTGCTGCTGCAGGCAGCATGCTAGAGCTCCTCCCGCTGCATGGAGCACGTCAGCACTCATGCTGAGGCAGACTGCATGGTGCTAGGCAGCGGACTGCTTGCTTGAGCCCCTCCTGCTGTGTTCTCAGGTGCAGAGGCAGTCTTTGTGCTGCTAGGCAGCAGGCAGCTTACCAGAGCCCCTCCTGCTGTGTCCATAGGTGCGGAGGCAAAGTGATAGGCAGCAGGTGGCACAGCAGAGCAATGTTGCCGTGTAAAGTGGTGCAGAGGCAGAAGCCATGGTACAGAGGCAGAGTGCACGCTGCCAGGCAGCAGACGACTCACCAGAGTCCCTCCTGCTGCATGCACTGTTGCAGAGGCAGGCTGCCTAGTATGGCACAGTGCTCCCCAGAGCCCCTCCCGCTGCATGTACTGACGCAGGGGCAGACTGCCTAGTGCTGCTCAGCGCTCCCTTGAGCGCCTCCCGCTGCATGCAATGGCCTGTAGGCAGGCTGCCTAGCGCTGCACAGCACTCCCCAGAGCCCCTTCCGCTGCATAAAGGGCGGGCTGTATGTGCACCAGACGACCTCCACTACCCAGCTGCTTCTGCTGCACACACTGATGTACAGCCGGTAAGATGCCTACCAGAGCCCTCCTGCTCCATGGAGGGCAGGGCTGCACGGGCGCCGCATGGACTCCATCACCAGACCGCTGGTGGTACTAGAGCATGGCCGATGATATGCTCACCAGAGACCCTCCCGCTGCATGGATGGCGGGCAGGAGGCCGCCACCTTGATGTTGCGGGGGCGGCAAGCCTCCCTCGTCAGACTGATGCCATCATTGTGCACAGGCATGGTGAACACCATGGCTGTGCAGCGCTGCTGGCTGGCTTTCAACTGCAAGGGCTCCTGCTGCACCTCCTGTGGTGGTCACTCTGCTGGCAGCTGTGAGCAGACGCTGCTCGCCGCCGTACCCGCAGCCTGCAGACACAACATGGGAGCTGTAGGGCCTTCTGCTGCAAGTGCTGTGGCAGTACCTCTGCAGCGGCCTGTGCACGGACACTGCTCGCTGCGTCACACCAGCAGGCTGCAGGACAGACGAGCGCTGTGAGGGCTCCTGCTGCATGTTCTGGGGGCGCCCCTTTCGCCCGCTGCCTGTTCTGGGCGGATCTGCCTGTGCTAGCAGTCTCAGACCGGCTGTAGGCACGACACTAGAGCTGTCGACGCTCCTGCCGCGTGTCCCGGCGCTTACCCTGGTGGCTGCCTGCTGTGCGCAAATGCTGTTGGCTGTGACATCCCTACAAAGCACAGCGCCTGCAGGCATGATACCCTTGTGGGGCAAGCAGGCGGCTGGGATGGGCCCTCAGACTGGTCGCTAGCGCATGCCTTCTCACCGCCATGCCTTCAGAATTGGGGACAGGCACTGTCATCTTGCAACTGCAGCTGCTGCACATGATGGGGCGCTGAGCACTCTCTGAATGTACACCCGCCTCTTGTTGATTGCATAAGACGGCAGACCTAAGGGTGGGCTGCCCCTGTGAACATGTGTCAACCGCAGCATCACAATAGTGCACATCACATGTGCTTAAATGGTGACAAGCAGGGCTCAATCAACAGGATGTGTGTCTGATGCTGCAAATGCATTTTGCAAGTGGATGTGCAACTAACCTGTCCCAGCTGCCACTGATGCCAGCGAGTGCTCCGCAGCTGCTGAGGTGCGCCTCCACCAGGGCTTGCAGTGATCACTTGCCCGTTGGCATGACCTGGCGAGCGTGTAAATTCACTCCAGAAGCGCACCCGCAATTGTGCAACAGCATTTTGATGCCAGCAGCACGAAGTGTGCAGAGGTTGTGTTTTCAGAGGCCGTTCACCCTCGGGTTCTAAAGAACGATGTGTTGTTTCATATCGATCGTCAGATGCCACCAGAGGCCAGACTGTTGGCTGTGATAAATGCATTGTGCATGTGGTCAGAGCAGTCCCCAAGCCTGCCCTGGCATCAGTTGCTCCATCCTGGCAGAAGCCCTAAGTGCTGCAGAGGTTTCACCCTGCCGCAGGGCCACATGGTCAAGTGTTCCTTCTCAGTACTAAGCAGTCTGTGCCTTACACAAGCCTGAGTGGCAAGTCCCTGCAAGTCGCAGCCTGCAAAAGCCCTGGCAAGGACTGACATGGTAAGAGGTTGCTGCTTAATGAAGCCTGCATCGAATTGGCCAGGTCTGGGCAGTAGGCGAGGACGTACAGCCCTGTGTTGCATACATGCAACTTGTTGCAGCTGAGCGCAGCTGTGTATCTGTCCTTGGCGTTCTGGATGTCCTTCAAGAGGGCTCCGTTGCGACACAAGAGAGGTTCCTGGGAGACGCAGCAAGGTCAAATTGGGGGCCATCTCCTTCCCAGATGTTTCCCACAGCCGCCAAGCTCAAGCTCTGCCTCCTTGCCTTTGTGTCTGCAAGCAGGCCAGCGGGGATGGCAGGCACCTGCGCCATGCGGAAGGTGTGTCGCCCATCTTTCAGGCCTGTAGGCAGACATGCACATGACCTTCGCCTAGCATCCAAGGCTACAGCTGGCACAGCCACTGGCAGGCAGCCGCACTCTGCACAGCATTGTTGAGCGCCTTGTCATAGACGCCAGTTGAACTGCATGTGAAACTGCTCGGTCAGCTGATTGGATGCTGGGCGTAAATCGATACCCACACCTGACATCTGTCAATGAGCACTGGCTGCACAAAGGCATCAATACATGGCAATGGCAGGCAAGGTTGTACGTGAGAGTTGCATTGTGGGCATTGCCCCTCCGCTGGTACACCATTGGGCTTTTTGAGGGCCAGACCTGCAGGCAGAGGCAGGCACAGAAGTCTGCCAGCTCACCATGGAGGCGCTGCACGCCTTGTGGCACATTGCTGAGCATGGCAATGCATTCGTCTGTAGGCAAACAGGGGGAACACGTCGGACAGACCTGCTGACCTGGTGCACCCGTACCCATGTCACACAAGATTTTACAAGCGGCTGGGGCTTGCATGCATAATTTAGGGTTCTGCTTGCTTTCTGTTGCCTAAACTTGGTGCTATGAAGGCACGCTCTGATCAGGCTCCCCACTGCTCCATGCCGACCACCAGAGCAGGAGCTGTGATAACCCCCCCTAAAGTGGGGCCAACTCAGGCTGAGCTCTCGGACATCTCTAACTTGCAACATGCTGGTTTAGGGAAGCAAAAGAAGGCCAGCAGGCAAGTTGTTGAGGGCTGCCAAGTCCTGTGCAGGCCAAGTGATGGCACCAACTTCCTGCTGTGCATGCTGAAGTCATACTGACGCTGGTGATCAATGCATCAAGGTGGACAAGCCTTGCATGACATGCTGCAGATCTGATGGCACAGTGCCGGGCGAGCTGAAAGCCGCCGTACAGGCTGCAGAGCCAGAGCAGCAGGCGGCACAGCAGGCCACGGCAGCCTCAGAGCAGCTGCGAGCCTCCCAACGATCTGCAGCACTGCGCAATCACCGGCACGGCTCCCGCAGCCTGAGCGAGGAGGCAGCCTTTGTGCTGCACGCTGTTGCGCTACTGCTGTACGTGCGCGTCTGGCTGTGGCACCTCACCCCGGCAGCGTACAAGCTGCCAGGAGCAACTGGCTTTGGGTGGTTCTTCAGGTACGGCGCCTCTGCTGTCAGCCTGCTGGCATAAGGCCCAGCCAGTTTACACAGCTCATGCCAACATCGCGACGAGCCTGGCAATGGTGACACCCTCTACCTGATGCTGCCCCTTGCCGCGCTGTGAATGTGGCGCCCATGTTCTGCAACATCATCGCGAGCATTGATTGGGTCACCAGCAGGTTGCCAAGGCCAAGCCAGTCGCGCCGAGCTTCAGCGCTGTATTGTGACACAGCATGCTGCAAGGACGGCTGAGGGCCTTTTGCAACTCCCGGTATTGAACCCCAGAGACAACCCTAAATTGCCTGCAGGTACCTGACGTTCTATTCATTTTCGCTTCAGATGGTCACCCTGTTCATCTGCTGCCTGGCAGACATTGCTCAGGTGAGGCGCCCCTGCATCTTTCCAAGCTACTGACGTCATGGGCGCTGGCCAATCTTGAGCCTCTGATGGGCTCGGAAACTGTGCACTGCGCTGCCCAGCACGGCTCACTCCGCAAGCGCAGCCATTGGGGCCATGGGGGCATGCAGCTCCAGCGACCATCGACTTTGCATCCCCCCGCCGGTCCTGCAGTCTGTCCAGGCTCAACATCAGTGACACTGTTGCTACATGCAGGACCCGCAGCGGAAGCTGTGGCTGGAGGACTGGGCTGACGACCTGTCCTGCGCCCTGTTCAGCCTGGCTAATGTGGTGACGGGCCTGTACTACATGATAGATGCCGCCACAGGGCGTGACGCGCTGGTGAGCTGCAGTGGTGGCAAGCCCGGGGCCGATGCGGT
The DNA here is from genome assembly GCA_963969365.1 of Asterochloris sp. CNOR1. Lineage (NCBI taxonomy): Eukaryota > Viridiplantae > Chlorophyta > Trebouxiophyceae > Trebouxiales > Trebouxiaceae > Asterochloris > Asterochloris sp. CNOR1. The sequence goes on along the minus strand of OZ017754.1, from coordinate 2,888,711 downwards.
GGCAAGCCAAGGTTTCAGGCACTGCAGAGGGACTGCTGACCCTGACAGCTGCAGCGTGTTGCAGGCTGGGGTCTCCAGGCAGAGCAGTTGCTCACATGCCCAACCTTGCTGCAGCCTTCCGAGGCAGCAGATGGGAGCACTAAGCACTGCATGCTGTTTCTTGCTTCTGCAAGTCATTGCTGGCCTGCCCCTGCCTTTGCTGCATACATGGTCACAGTTCTGATCAATGATTGAGGAGGCCAGAAGCAGTCCAGCAATCACTTGCTGCAGCAGAAAAGAGCATGTGGTGCTCTGTGCTCACATCTGCTTCCCCCTGAAGAGGCATGATGGGCACTTGAGCAACTGCTCTGCCTGGAGCCTGCAACACGCTGCAGCAGCCCTCTGCAGTTTTGAAACCCTGCACCCCTTAGTCGGCCACCAAAAATGCTCATTCATGCAGCAGGGGCGGGGTCAGGAGCTCAGGGACAATCTGTGCCAGCTGGCGCAATCCGACAGCATGTGCCTCGTCCCTGTTGGCACCAGTTGATGCATGTTCATGCTGATGCAGGTGTGATCACCTGAGGCTCTCGCCCGAGCTGGATGAGGCCGTCCACCTGTCAATCCCACACATCTGCATTTGTTGACACAATCAAGGGCCGCAACGTCGTGGCTGGGCTCTGCAGTCCCACTGCTGCTGGCTCACATCAGCCACTGTCGATGCAGGTGGAGGGCGGCGACATCGCGCGCCCCTCCTGGCTGGGCTTTGCCGTCCACCTGTTCAACTCGGCGGTGGCCTGGACGGACATCCTGATTGCCCACCCCCGCAGCTTCACCCGCCGCAGCGAGCGCATCTCTCTGGGGCTCATCCTTTTCTTTACGCTGTGGATCCTGCTGTGCTCCCACTTCAATGGGGCTTTCCCATATCCCTTCCTCAATGCGATGCCTTGGCCCCAGGTTAGTCTGCTCAGGGAGTGCTGTAGACACCAGGAGCTACACTGGGCCGGAACCAGTCACACGCATTGCACCCTCACCTGGGGGCTAGCCTTAGGAATTCGAGGAAGTCGAGGTGTGCAACCCCCCAATCTCAGGATGGGAGCAGCCAACCTGTGTGCCACCCTGCCTTGGGCGAAGGTGAGTCTGCTCAGGGAGTGCTGTAGGCATGGCGGTCAGGCAGGGTGGAACAGAGGTTGGCAGCTCCCATCTCAGCAGGGCCTTCCCCTAAATCTTCCTCGAAAAAATTTCCTAACCCTAGCCCCAGGTGAGGGTGCAATGCCTGTGATTGGTTCCAGCCTAGTGTGTTTAGCTCCTGGTCGCAGGTCAGGGCTGTCAGGCTTCATCTCTAGGCAAGCTGCTGCATTTCAGGAAACAGCAGGCTGGCTGCTGTTTTGTCAGGCAGCCTGTGCCCGACATCGACAGAGTTTGACCTTCTGCCCTTGGCCCAGGTCAAATGTCCACCTCATGACAGATGGATATGGTCTGCATCATTGTCAGGCAGGGAGAAGTCAGGCAGCACAGTAGTCTAGGTCCTTGGATACTAAGCCCCCCCCCACAACATCACAGACTGGCTTACAAAATTGGTGCTGTGCTATGCTGTTGCACCATGCTGGCCTCAAGAAGGATAGGCAGAGTCCTCCTGAGCGTGCCCTAGCATAAGTGTCACTAGCTCCTGTGTCTCATACCTCTTGAGTGCGGGCAGGTTCCAACATGAGCACATGCCCTTTGATAGTCATGTTGTGTCTTGTCACAGTCCAGCCAGCAAGCCAGGCTCCACTCCCTGCAGGGCTTCATTGGCGTGGCAGCAGCAGCTGTGGTGCTCTTCTGGTGCTTGTTTCACGGCGGGCGCCTGCTGTGCACCAAGGTGCTACAAAAGCGCATCAAGCTCGAGTAGGATGCACAAAACTTATTGGCGGACATAAAAACAGAGGCAGTGTTTCAAGTTGCCAACAGAAGCCATCCCCAGCAGAACTTTCATGATACATCTTATGACTACAACAAGTCAACAGCTGCACCTGGTACCCTTTCTGAGGGCAGAGGGGTATTCAGGAGCCAAAGAATGTCTTCCCCAGGAAGCCTGCAACAGGAAGGCAATTTGACCAGGACATAGTGAGGGTCTCTTTTAAGACAATCGTGAGTGCCAATATGAATGAGATGAATGCATCCAATGACACACAAAGAGCTCTGCAGCAACTTTCGAGACTGACCTGATGAGGGCTCTTCCCCTAGCTCCCCCTGAATCTTTGCGCACTGATTTCTACCCACTGGCTCTCTGAAACAGAAGTCAATGGCGCTGACCTGAATATGAGGGGGCATGTCAGCACAAGGCGAGCCACCCAGCTGCAATCACACACGAGACATAAGCGCATAGCTTCAGGAGCTGATGCAATGGTGCTGACAAGTGGGGTCCAAGAGAGCTGCACCGCAAAGATGCTTCAGTTGTGGTCTGACAGACTCACAGCGTTGACAATGGCGGCCTCCTCGCCCTTTTCCTGCCAGTACTTCTTGGTGCCATACTTGCTGGCCAGCCTTGTCCAGAAGTTCTGCATGACTCCAGGCGGCACGTTGTGCTGGTATGCAAAGCCTGTCACATGGGCCAAATGAGAGCATGGGCTGGCTTCCTAGTCCAGCAGAAAGTATGCAGGACTCAGGGCGGCACATGCCTGGACCGTGGTAGGGTATTGAGCCTGGCCGCTTGTAAGAGCCCAGGTTGGAAGGGCAGGCAAAGGTTCTGCAGTCAGCTCACCCGAGGCACTTGCAGATCCAAGTTCTCACCAACCTGCAACACAAGCGCAGGGTGCTTGTGGGTGTGCATGTCACACTGCTGCCCCAGGCGCGCCAGGAGGACAATGACACGTGTTGTTCAGCTCAGTTTGAACACACCAAATCACAGGACGCAGACTGAAATAGGCCGGTCTGGCTGCAAAGCTCACATTGAAGTTCAGGATGTTGCCAAGGCTGGGGTCAGCCACAAATACCACTGTGTCCCCGTCCACGCCCCAGAAGTCCCTGATGGCCAAGCCTGCATGAAGCGGCAGCAAAGCAGCAGCTAAGGGCCGGTATTGAAGAGGCCATAAGCAAGTGCTGCAATTCCTGGACACATCCAACATGCCTGTCACCATCAGGCTCGCATTGAGACAGGCGGCAGTGAGTACGGTGTGGAGCAAGCCAAGTGCAGGCTGTCAGGCAATAGCTAGCACACTCAGATAAGTACAGCCACCCAGAACACGCCTCAACACAAAGTGCTGTGACCAGATCAGATGCGCAAAAGACATGGTCTCAAAGCAGAGGGCTGGCTGCCCTAAGGCAGAGGACTTCAGATTGAGTGCAAATTCCTGGGCTGCACATGCTGACATGCACCTGGAGAATGCATCAGCAGCAGACGCAACCTCGGCTCGCATTGAAGGAGGCCACCACAAGCCAGGTGTGCATCCTGTGGGCTGCACATGCTGAGCTGTATCTCAAGACTACATGCAGGCTGCTGCTGAGCAGAGTCTGCCTCACCAGGCGTGTTGGGATAGTTCTGGGCCAGCACTCTCAGCTTGACGCCCTTGTCCCGCTCCAAGCCAGAGATCTCTTTCTTGATGCGGGTCACCTGCGGGCGTGGTTAACAGTGCCTCTGTTGCTGCTGGACTACTTGTGAGGGGCCAGCTGCGCCAGTATAGCAATGACAGAACCTTGCAGAGAGCATCGGTTCTGCCAGTGGTCAGCATAGTAAGCGTAGGCCATACGTTGCATGCTGCTGGCTTGGCACTGTGTGTTAATTTGCATCATGGATGGCTACGCTGATCCTTCTAATACCTAGCTGAAGCATCAACGCTGCACGCCCTGGACAACTGACCTCTCCAGGGGTCAGGAACCCAGCAAGATCAATCACTGTGGTCGTCTCCTTGGGCAGCAGCTCTGGCTTGTTCACACCCTCCAGCCTGGCACCAGCCCCTGCAGCACAATGTCTGTGAGCCTCTGGACGCCTGACGATGCTAGTCAAGCACCAGAAAGGCTTTGGACCACACCTCCCGTCAGAAGTGTTGCACTAAGTGCGAAGGCAGCAGCTGCCTTGCCAAATCGTTGAAGGACATGCCGGATGTCACTGGAACTGCTGCAGACTGTAAGTGGTCGACATGCATTCCGGCAATGACGCCTGGGGCCACATGTCACACATGAAGGTGCATGCCGCAGATGGGCTGCACCTGCGCAGGTTGCATTGCATTGCATCTGAGCCTGATGCAGCATCATCAAGCTTCAGAATGGCAAGTGTGTCGTTTGGTCCTTTTTAGGTTATTGAGGCCGCAGTCCCAGATCGCAAACACCACAGAAGCTGCAGGCATGAATACATCCATGCTCATGCAGAGGCAGACGTCCCACGCGAGGTGAGCTGCACTTTCACCTTGTCGGCTGTCAGGCCGCTTGCTGCTGCACATGATGCTGTGCCCTGCGACACAGGATGTCTCTGACAGTGTGATCAATGCCTGTGCAGGGCTGGCCCCAGCTCTGCACCCCTGCAGTCCAGCGTGTTGAGCGGCTGCCCAGTCCATCGCGCAGGTGAGACTGTGCGCTCTGGCAGCACTGCACAGAAGGACTCTGCCTGTTGTTCTGTCACAAAGGGTAGCACAACAGAGCCAGTGCATGTACTGCAGCTGTGCTGAACTTTCTGGATTCTTATAGAAGCCGCTATCGTGCAGGCATGTCTGCTCAGCTGCTGAGGCCCAGGGCTCGCCTGGCACACACCTCCAGGTGAGATGTGGCCTCGTTCACATCATCTATGCCTCCCCTGCCTTGATTGGCAGCACAACATGCTGGGCTGGGGCTTGCGCCCTGGAACGCAGCCGCGCAAGCTGCTGTCAGCCAGTGAGCTGTGAGAGCATGGCAGTAGGCAGCAGCACATGCTGCTGGTGTCTCACCCCAGGCACCTGTTGCTGACAGGCACACTGCCTGCCATGCAGGCGCGCAGGAGTGCAGCCCTGCTACGCTGCGGCCAAGGAGCTCCACTTCAACAGGAATGGCGAGGCGCTCAAGCGCATGCAGGCTGGCGTTGACAAGCTGGCCAGTGTGGTCGGCGTGACCCTGGGCCCCAAGGTCAGGGTGGTCTATGACTTTCAGGGTACAAGGAGTGAGATATTAGCTCCAATGGTGCTGTGTGGATGCTGCTGGGCTGGGTGCTCAATGAGCTGGGTGCAAGCGCATACAGGCTGGGTTCACTGAAGTGACTGGCATAGTCAGCGCCACCCTGGGCCCCAAGATGAGGCTTTTGCGGCTTTGCGTGGCTGAGGGTGCGACGGTATGCCAGACTGAAGCCAGCCAGTGTGACGACTCTCACCTGCTGTCAGCCAGGCCCTGAGGACAGCGCAGATCTGCTGTGATACATGCTGTGTGGCTTGGATGTGTGCCTGAGCAGGCTGGGCCCCACCTAGCCGCCAGCCTGGTCGGCTTTACCCCAGGCCACAAGGTGAGGGTTGTCTTTGAGGCTGAAGAGAGATGTGCTGGTTGTGCTGTTCTTATCTGTGTCTGTAAGTACATGCAGGCTGGTGGTGGAAAGCTGGCCAGTAGGTTGGGGCGAGTGGCCGATGCAGTTGGGTTGGGTCGTGTCTTGACAGCAAGATGTGCGCAGTGCAAGCTGGCCAGTGCTCTCCTGGGCCTCAAATGTGAGGGCTGCTTGGGCACAGCTTCCAGTGGTTTGTTGAGCAATGTGTGCTTGGCTAGGATGTCTTGGGCTTGCCTGCCAGCAGCCTGCCAAGTATATGAGCCCTGCTGACGCTGTGAGCATCACACTTTGCCTGGCTGGCATGCACACAGTGTCGGCGCTTGAGCCTCCATGTTGTGCATGCCGGTGCAGGTGGCACTGCCAGAGCTGAGGCTGCAGAGGCTTATGCCTTCACTGCTGCGGCGGAGCAGTGTGCTGCCCTGGCTCCCCCTGCAGTGTAGAAAAGCATATCTGGAATGGGCTCGTCCCCTGCTGTTGGCAGGCAGTGTGGTGTTGCAGAGCCAGTGCGTAGCCCAAATATCGCCGGGCCCCACCAAGGTGCCGCCAGTGCACAGCCAGCAGTGGCGTGAGCCCATCATCCTCTCCTGCTGCAGGGGCGCAACGTGGTGCTGGAGAGCAAGTATGGGTCCCCTCGCATTGTGAATGACGGCGTGACTGTGGCCAAGGAGGTCGATCTGGAGGACCCGGTGGAGAACATTGGCGCCAAGCTGGTCCGCCAGGTGACAGTTTGGCCCTTGTTGCATTGAAGGCTGCGCGGACTGCACAGGGGATTTGCTCACACAGTAGGGCGCAGAGTGTGTGGTGTGTAGCGCTTTGGAAGGACCATGTTGAGAACATGGGGGGCCCATGCTGGTTTGCCAGGTGGAAATGTGTCGGTGCCATGCGTGTCTGCAATCAAGTGGGAGCAAGTCCAGCCCGCGCAGCCTTGTCACTAAGCAAGGTTCTGGTCCTCCTTACAGCACTGACATTGGCATCAGGTTCTGGGATCTGCAAGCTGATTGGGGTCTTGAAAGCTGACTGCATGTACATGATGTAGATGGCATACACAACAGGAACCCCATTCCCTTCCAGCACCCACCTCCCCCTCACTCTGCTTCAGGCTGCCAGCAAGACAAATGACACAGCTGGCGACGGCACCACCACAGCCACCATCCTCAGCGCAGCCATCATTGCAGAGGGCATGAAGATTGTGGCAGCCGGCACCAACCCCGTGCAGCTGACCCGCGGCATTGAGAAGACTGTCACCGCCCTGGTCAAAGAGCTGCAGGGCCTCAGCACTGACGTCTCTGACGCTGACCTTGCCAATGTTGCGACTGTGTCTGCTGGCGGCGACGAGACGGTGAGGACTTCAAGCTGTTGCCAGGGGATGTTCCTGGTGCAGGCATGCCCGCTCGAGCTGGCTGCCTCAGGATTGCATGAAGGGGTACTTTCCATTCAAAGATGCTGGGCGGGGCTCTCAGCTGGGCTGATGACATGGTCAGGTCTGCTTGCTGCACATGCACTCGGCCTGGAAGAGCAAGTCATGACAGAACAGCTGGGTGGCCAGCAGAAGTGCTGGGTGGTTTGTGTGTTGTTTTGTTAAATGCTGAGGGAGCCTGTATCAGGCCAGCTTCGTAGCTACTGCCTGCAGCAAGCTGCTCTCACATCCTGCTCTGTGCAGACAAGCACACCTTGCAAACATTAGAGAGGTTACAAGCACAGCTTGAAAACTTCGAAATTGTTTCTGCTTAGTGTGCCAGCTCAGTGCATTCACTGGTCCCTACAGGTGGGCAAGCTAATCAGCGATGCCATGGCCCGCGTCGGGCGCCAGGGCGTTGTCACCATGGAGGAGTCTCGCACTGCAGGTGATCCTCCCTGCTTGAGTCACAGCCGGCCAGGTCGCATATACATGCAACAATAACAACGCCCAGCAGCTATGGCGCCAGCAGATGCAGAGCCAGCGCATCCGGCACAGGCCAGCAGGGCACAGCCTTCCTGTTTGCTGCAAGCTGAACTGGAGATGCCCCAAATCCCCTTCTTGCTGCAAGCCATTTGCTTACGGCAGCCTTTTGGGACGCTTGGACTTCCTTTCTCACTGCAAGCTGCTGCCTGGTAGCAAGTTGTGGATGCCTTTCGCTCCTCTTATGCTGCGGTCTGCTTCCTCATGGCTGAGTGAAGGTGCCTTGACAGATTGGCTTGCTGCCCGCTGCCCCCTCACAGTCAAATTGCTGGGTGCCTGCAGAGGACCACCTGCACGTGGTGGAGGGCATGCAGTTTGACCGCGGATACATCTCCCCGTACTTTGTCACCGACCCCGAGCGCATGGTGAGCTGCTGTACTGGTTGATGGCCATCAGCCCAACTTGCCTGCGGCCCCTGACACCTGGGTCTCTATCTGCTATGCATGTTCTTGCATATAGCCCCTTACACCCAGGTCTCATCATGGTGATGTGTGCTCTTGCGTGCGGCCCCTGGACTGTTTACTTTAATGCTGCACTGTGAGGAGGTCTTGGCTACGCTGCTGACTGGGGCTGGTGCGTGCTGGCACAGTGTCACTGGCACTGCTCCTGGGGGCTGTCTGTGCTGGTACACTCTCATTGGCACTGCTGATCGGGGCTGGTGTTCGCTAGGGCTGTCACTGCTGCTTGGGGCTAGTGCATGCTGACGCTGCCACGTCTGCACTGTGGCCTGTCCTTGGGGAGAGGCTCATGGGCACAGCATGTTCTCAAGGGTCAGGCCAGGGCAGGAGGTGTCACCAGGCAGTGTGATGTTTGCACACACCTATGGCATCTGGGCATGACAGTGCATGGCGTCCAGCGCTTTAGCACTGAAGCGCTTTCAGGCTGGCGGTGTGTTGTCTGTGCACAACATCTCAGCTGCCATCAGATAGGGCAATGGGACGTGTTATGCAGACTAGCACGCCTCATCTCGTCTGGCTCGGCGATTGAGAGCCATGGCGACAATCGTCACTGAGCTCTCCCTGCCCTCCTGTACCTGCATAAATTTGTGGCCTGGCTGCTGCATGATGGCGCTCAGTACCATGCCTGCTTCTGAGCAGGACCTTGCTCATATACCGCTGAGCATCATCATGCAGTGTGCCACATGCACACTTTGTGCAATGCATGCACAGGGCACCTGGCCTCCTTCAGCTGTGTACAGTGCAAGTTCCCACAGCTGCGGTCAGGCGTGCTACCCTGCTCAGCAGCTATCGCTGGTGCCTGTCTCTGAGGGTGGCCACATACATGTAGCCACCACACCTTTTGCATCTGCACTCAACACTACAAGTGTACTGACAGCACCAGCACAGCAGCTGCCCCTGCCCTTGCCAAGCATGAGCACTTCTCCCCGCAGCCAGAGGTTCTGCAGTTCAGCAGTGGCTTTGGGAATGCTAAGCACCGTACCATCACCATGTTGCTGTGCTGCAGAGATCTGCACAAAGGTAGCTGCAGGAGCTATCTTGCACCTTGTCTGCAGTCAGCCCCTGTATATGGGCTGCATCCACACAAGCTGCCAACGGCTAAGCAGAGTGGGCCTCAAACAAAAACCCATGGGTCCCTTGTGACCTCCACTTCAGCCTGTCATCACCTGCTGCCTGTGTGCCCCTGCAGGTGGCGGAGTATGAGCAGTGCCGCCTCCTGCTGGTTGACAAGAAGATCTCGACGGCCCGCGACTTCATCAAAATCCTGGAGGGTGCCCTCAGAGCGGGGTACCCCATCATGATCATGGCCGAGGACATTGAGCAGGAGCCTCTGGCCACCCTCGTGGTCAACAAGCTCAGGGGAGCCCTGAAGGTGAGGTGCTGGGATTTCCAGGGATCTGCCGGGCTGCCAAGGGGGTTGTTTCAATAGAGGATATTGGTGCAGGTGAGCTCAGGGCCGGCTTCAGACTGAGGCTTGTTCTTGCTGCTCTGATTGTTGGGCAGTGCTGCTGCTGAGGTTGCATTGAGCAGGAGGCCCTGGCCAGGCTAATGAACACACTCGGGTTAAGTACTGATGGTAAGGTCCTCAGGGGTTAGTTTCAGATCTTGCTGCTTGCCTGGAACACAGCTGGTGGCCACCCTGGTGGTCCAACGGTTTCATGCGGATCTGTACGTTACTGCTTTGGCTGCCTCTGTGGCAAAGACCTGTTGGGCCCTTCAGTACTCATTTGCAGCAATCTCAGGAGTCACATCCAGGCCTGGCCCTGGATGTACAATAGCTGAGCCCCCTTTACCACCAGACCCGGTGCTTGGGGAGCCACTGAGACTGCAAACCTGCTGTCCTGAGGGATCTGACTGTCATGTCATTGGGAACACAGCCGTCCATCTGGGCTGGCACGCACTGGGCTGCAGAGCATGGCAGTCTGGTGCCCCATCTGCTGCCCTGCCTTGGATGCCGCTGGTCTGTCACACTTTATTTGTCCTTCTCCAGGTCATCGCAGTGAAGGCCCCCGGCTTTGGCGAGCGCAAGAGCAGCTACCTGGAGGACATTGCCATCCTCACAGGGGCACAGGTGGTCAAGGAGGAGCTGGGCCTGCAGCTGGACAAGGTGACACGCCGCACATGTCTCTGACAAGTGGTTAGAGCATGGCTCAGCCGTGAAAATGCATTGCCCCATGATGGCAGGTCACACGTGAGGCAATTGCCAGCTGCACAGGCGTGCACCTGGAGAAAGCTTCTCGAGCTCTGCTGTTGTGCATCAGGTCAGGAGCCTGGCAACTCATGTCGTGAGCAGCAGCCAACCTACACCAAGAGCTGGGCTGCATTCTGCTAGCAAACACGCAGATGGAGCTGCCCTCAGTGCTGTTCCCACTAGCCACAAGCCACCCCCTGGCCTTGCTCTGCTTGCTATGCACAGCTGCAACCCCATGCCGTCTCAATCTGCAGCCCCCTCCAAACAGTTAACAACGGTGCATTCTTAAGTCCATTCTCACCCGTGTCTAGGTAGGCGAGGAGGTCCTGGGCCTGGCCGCCAAGGTGGTTGTCAGCAAGGAGGCCACCACCATTGTGGGCGACGGCAGCAGCGAGCAGGCTGTGCAGGCGCGCATCAAGCAGATCCGCAACATGGCGGCCGAGACCGAGCAGGAGTACGAGAAGGAGAAGCTGCAGGAGCGCATTGCGCGGCTGAGCGGAGGCGTGGCAGTCATCCAGGTGACCAGACAGCATGTCAAAGGGTAAATCTGGCATCTGGCGACCGTGCAGAGGCTTCTTGCAGGAGGAGTGGTGCGACAAGTGTGTGGGCTGTAGGCTGTGCTGGCTGAGCATCGTCATCGAGCTAGGCTCTGTCTGAGCAAGCAGGGCAGGTAGTATTGCCTGTGAGACAACAGAAGAACCCGGCCTCAGGCAACAGCAAGATCACTGTAGGAGCAGCTGGGGACATTGCTCAGGGATGAGTCTCTGCGGATGAGCATCGTTGTCAAGCTAGGCTCAATATGAACGAGCAGTTCAGATAGTGTTGCCAGAGAGCAGGTGCATGCACACAGCCCAGGCCCACCCTTTTGTGCCTGCAGGTCGGCGCCCAGACAGAGACGGAGCTGAAGGACAAGAAGCTGCGCGTGGAGGACGCCCTCAACGCCACCAAGGCTGCCGTCGAGGAGGGCATCGTCATCGGCGGTGGCTGCACCCTGCTGAAGCTGGCTGCAAAGGTGGGCAGGCGTCCGCGTGACCCTGAGCTGGTTGACTGGGGCACCTGGACGCTGCTGCAGCTGGCAGAGCTGTGAGGCTGTGTACACAGAGTATGTGCCGAGCCCTCAGCGTCTATCTGACGCGCACCCCTGCCTTTGATGACTTACTGGGACTCTCTGAAAGCCCCTCTGTGTTGCTTTTTCTGTAGGTGGCCTCTGCAGCGGCAGCCTCAGTGTCAGGGATCCATCCAACGTGCTGCCGCATAGCATTCATCCCAATTCACCAATAAGACTATCATTGCTCCCCATGCAGCCTGAGTTCCTACCTGAAGTGGACGCCGACCGCAACTCCCAGGCCTGAATGCCTACCCGACATCCAGCACTGCCTCCCCTGCAGGTGGACGCAATCCGCGACTCCCTGGCCAATGATGAGCAGAAGGTGGGCGCCGACATCGTCAAGCGGGCGTTGGGCTACCCCCTGAAGCTCATTGCCAACAATGCTGGCGTCAACGGCAGCGTGGTCATGCAGAAGGTGCTGGACTCTGGAGATGACCGGCTCGGCTACAACGCGGCCATTGGTGAGGGCACAAATTTGGCTTTTTAGGGAAACTGTCTACGTGCAGCAGCCTGTGCCCACTGCAGTCGCTTCACGAGCTGCAGCCACAAGAGCCAGGCTTGGCACAATCTCCAGCATGCGACAGTGTGTGGCTGTAAACTGCTGCCGTGACACAAGTTATGAGCACGGCTTCGTATGCGGGGCCTGTCTGGTGGCAGACATCAGTGAGCACTGGGGTGCTGCTGTGTGCCAGGGCTTCTTGGGGATAGCGGGAGCAGTTCAGGGTCCCGTCAATGCCTGTACTAGCATGTGGGCTGCCAATGAAGCATGGCCTGCAAGTTCAAAGGGCAAGTTCAAAGGGCAGGGCTTTCGTGCATGCAACCTGCACTGCCTGGCCCTGGCTCAGCAGATCTTGCTGCTCCAACGCAAGGTCACGTGACGAAATCCTGTTGAGCCATAGCTTGCATTCAAGTGTTGTGTTGCTCTCGACTTCAAGCTTTGCACGGCATACGATATTGCAAAGCAAAGCTTTGTGCACTGCTGCTGCACATGTTGCTTTGATGGGAGCTGTGATGCTTGGTCTCGTTCGGCGGATTGGCGATGGTCCACCAAACCTACTAAAAGCCATGTCGACAATTTTCACCACCCATAATCTGAGCTCCCCCAACAGTTGCTGCAATCTGAAGCGGCAGAAAGAATGCTGCAATCTAGATAGTCTGTATGACACTTGTCAATGGCACATCATGAGCGTGGCCCTGTCAGTGGCGCACCAAAAGGAAAGCCCTGACAATGGCCCTACGCGAGCCAGGCCTTGCAACGATTTCCCTCTGCACTGCCTCCCAGCTGGACTGCACCTGATGTGGTTTCCCTTTAGCTCAGCAGGCACTGTGATGTTGCTGGCCTCTCTGCTTCAAACTGCAGATCATCAATCCTTTTCGAGGCCAGCTCATTCAGACTCTGGGCCCTTCTAATCTAAGGACCCTGAGCAAGCATCAGTGTGGCCTCCTGCCTTGCAGACAAGTATGAGGACCTGATGAAGGCTGGCATCATCGACCCGACCAAGGTGCTACGATGTGCACTGGAGAATGCGGCCTCGGTGGCGCGCACCTTCCTGACTAGCGATGTTGTGGTTACAGAGATTCCAGAGCCTGAGCCTGCAGCAGGCGCCGGCGCAGGCATGGAAGGTGGGTACCTTGCCCTAGCGGCTGTTGTCTGCTGCTGTTGTCACTGTAACCGTCAGAGGGAGGTTTCAAGGGGGCAGGGTGGGGGGCTGCAGTGTTGTTGCTATTTGTTCCTTCAGGATAATCTGCGGTCAAATGCTACCCGCTCTGATGGTGGCTTCAGTCTTGTGTCTATTGCAGCTTTACCAGTATACAGGTCTGACCAATCATGTTGTCTGTTTGCAGGCATGGGCGGCTACTGATCATTGCCAGTCAAACCAACGGATTTCATTACACCATCACAGACCCCCGCTCACCTTGGCCCTTGTCTACTTGTTGCAATATTCTGTCCACAGCTAACTTTGAAAATGATGATAATATGCTTCTGTTGTGGCTGGCCTGTAACTCTGTCAGCAACTTGTGAGAAATATATGTCAAGAGATTAGAGCTTGCTGGACATCAATGGCTTAGAATCATTCAAGACATGAGAACGAATGACATTTCACAGGCGGCCAGGTATGACTTGCAACAGAGGGTGCAAACCTGGCAAGAAGCTGCTGTTCAGGTTGTCTTGCAGGTGAGGCCATTTCCTGGAGCTTGACCTAAATGGGAGGTCACAGGACATCATGCTGAGGAGACCACCCGCTCAGATCGCCAAGAGGCTTCCCACCACTGCTATGGCGCTGCACCTCAGAGCCTTGCGCCACTTGGCGTCTGCTGCCCAGCATGGGGCTTGACAAGCAGGCTTCAGCTCCCTTTCGGGGCACTTAATGCTTTCACCCCACATGGTAGCCACGCAGGTGCCACTTGCACCTGCACATGACGCAGCATCTTGTGCTTTGAGCGCAAGAGAGGAAGCAGCTGAGCAGGACACAGAGGACAGGCGCTTTCTCAACTAGCAACTGATTGGTTGTGTTCGCAGCAGTACACTCCTGCGCCCGTAGACCGCACATGAATATATCCGAGGGGTGCACAGCAGTCACGAAGGTGCTGAAGGCTCATGATCATCATGGTCCTTGAGGTTCACATTGACCTGCAGTCAGGAAGATGCCAGTGAGCTCCAATGGCCATCTGCTGATCAAATGTCAAGGACGGCACTGCATACGCAAGCAGCAGACCTCATGCTTCTAGCACCCAACAAGCATCTCGCTAGACTATATGTGGGCCAGGCAGGCGTCTCACCAATTTGTACTTTTCAGCATACTGCTGCGAAAGCGCTGAGCTGCTGAAGGGATTCAACAGCAGGACCTGAGACAGCTCCACTCCCTGTGCTGTCAGCCTGTGCCACAGCAGAACAAAAATGCAGTAAGTCTGCAGTCCAGCAGTATGCACGGTATTGCCAAGAAAGATTCAGGCTGACAGCAGTGACATGATGAACACCTAATTCTGCTGGCACTTGACATGGCCCAAAGAAGGCCTCAGAGCACACGGCAGGACTGGCAGTCCCCATCAGGCGGTTTCATCTGACACCTCTATGCAGCAAAGATGATCCATTGTGTGAGTGCACGTGCCTGTCCAGGAAGGTGAGGAAGACACTGAGGTCTGGGGTGTAGTGGCCGGACAGCGGCGCTAGCTTTAGAATCCTGCCATGGTAAATGGCAATGGCGCCTGCTGCTCCCACACTGCCACCTGCAAAAGCAAAAGGCATGGCGGCTGTGTCCTGCCCAGTCAGCCCCCAGAAACTGCTGGCTGGCATGGATCTGGGCAGCAGAGGCAGCCTGTGCAGGGCTGCCACATTGGCTACATGCTGAAAGCGTCTGTGCAGCAGGAGACACAAGTCTGCACAAGGGGCAGCTACAATGCGATTTTGCTTGCAGTTGCTGTGCGTGCTGGGGGCAAGTGCTGGCTTGCCATCCAGGAACATGCAGCAGTGTGCTGCAGGCTGCAACCTCCCTGCTGCAGGATGCCAGGCAGGGCATTGTATCACAGCAATGGCCACAAAAGGGCCATTGTGCAGGTCGAATCAATCTGCGCCTGTCTGAGGATTGCTCAGAGAGGGCACAACCAGAGAGTTTGTGGCTCACCTGCCAGGAAGGAGCTGTGCTGGAAGTTGCCCTTGACCTTGGGAGCCACATACAGCTGCTGCCCATCGGCGCTGGTCACGAAAATCCATTTGTTGGCGTTGCGCTTGTGCTTGGCCTCCTTGCGAGCGGCCTCCTGCATCGGAACGTCCACAGTCTGCAAATGGCCTGGGCTGGCAAACACAGGCCTGGCTGACAGAGGGATGCAGCAGCACTGCACCTGGCACATGTGTGGGTCCGCCACGCAGAGGCACCACTGCCCTGCATCCCTTTGCAGAGGGATCTGCTCGTTGTCACCCCATTTGTACAGAGGTCTCTGCGACAGCATGGCCAGTGCCAGCATGTCTCCCAAACACAGTGGAGCAGCCCCAGATAGCTTCGGCTCACCTCCTCTGGGGTCTCTTCTGCCAGAGCATGACCGCGGGCAGCGACCTTCACAGACACCGAGTCGATCTGCTGCTTTCGCCACTCCTCAGGGTCTCTCTCCACCTCCAGGGTCTCCTCTAGGGTCAGGGTGTGGATCAACTCCTCGCTGTGCACATAATGCAGCTGCCCCTGCAGAAAGCAAACACCACAGCATCAAGCTCATGCTTGTTGCTTGGAGCAGCTGCCTACCTGGATGGAGGCCCGATGAGCAAGAGGTATCATCGAGAGCCTGCAGCTGCTTGCAATGTGCCTCCTGCAGCTGATGCACAGGCAGGCAGAGTATCTTAGCCCAGGCCGCCTCACCTTAGCAGCTGCAAGCTGTGCGCATGTTCCAGCTGCCCTTTGTACAGCTTTGCACCAGGCATCGCCATCAAGAGAAGCACCAAGCTGTGCATGTGGTGCAGCTGCCACAGCTGACTGCAATCCCCTCTCAGAGCCGTCTGAAATGGGCTCAAAGCAGTCTAACAGGTGGTGAATGCAAACAGTGCACTCGCCCTGGGCATATCCTGCAGCTTATGATTCAGTGCAGAGACTCACCTGGCTATTCACGGCAGCCGAGTAGGCAGTGCGCTCCTGAGCAGTGCAGTAGTGCAGGCGCTCGGCCTCCAGCTTGCGGCGTGGCAGGCTGGGGAGGTCCAACTGCAGACAGCAGACCATGGTTGTGTCAGGCTGTGTGTGTCTGCAGGCAGCCCTGCCCAGCTTGCTTGAGGGAAAGGAGCAGTTGTGATGGTGTCAGACTGTGTAAACGCAGTCTGCCACTACCACAGCTGCTACTTCCCTAACAGCAAGCTGGGCAGAGGGGCGCCTGCAGACACCCAGCAATGTGGTGCATCCAGTCTGCCACAAGCTGTGTCTTGTCCAGCGAACTTCAGTGCACCATTGTAGCGCCAACACAAGCAAGCTGGCCAGCCAGCTCAGAGCCACAGGGCAGCAAGCATGCCTGCTCCTGAGCCTGCAACCAATCGGTGGTAGGGGCCCTGTCAAAACAAGCAAAACAGCATGAGCAGGCTTAGCAGGCCCACCTCCACTTGAAATGGAGTGGGGCTTGCATCAGGCTTTGTCAGCTGCAGCCGCTGTCTTTTGAGAGAGCGATGCGTTAAGTGCCCTGAAAGTGTCCACAGGCAGCCAGCAGAGGGGGCCCATCACCTGGCAGAGGTGCCAGTGCGGCATGTCCCTGCCTAAGTGAAAGTACTTGCTGGGCCTCCTGCGGTGACAGGGCCTGGCAGCCAATCCCCAGGAGTGCATGCGCCTCCAAATCACCCAGTGTGAGGCCACGACAAGCTTACGCATTATTGAAGCACTTTTTCACAGCATTTGCTGTGCATGTTTGCAGTCCCCAGAGACTAGCCAGTGGATGAAGCAGGCATAGGCCTCGACAAGCTCATGAAATATGTTGTGGAGAGAGACACAGATGAGCTTTGCGCTCGACAATGTTCACCTGCTGCTGTCCCCAAAATTGAGCCAGCAGCTAATGGACTGATTGGTGCTGCCACAACAACCCAGGCATGATTTCAGGCAGGTAACGGATGCAGCCAAAGCGCTTGACACCTCCCACAGCAGTCACCTCCTTCCCATCCCCAAAGTCCAGCCAGTAGAAGAAGGGCTGCATGGTGCTGCTGCTGTGCCAGTGCTGGTGGTATGGGTGCAGGTTGCTGCCATATCGGTGGTGGGCATCAGTGGCCTCAAGCCTGCAGACAGAGCCACACAAAGCATACATGTGGTGGGTTTTGGCTGCTGTTGGGGACACGCTGGAAGTGGCTGCCTTTGCACATGCTGAAGCAGAGGCTGGCATGGCAGGTAAAGCACAGGACCTACAGAAGGTGGGCAAGCGAGTTACGTGCTCTGCTTAATGCTTCGATTGTCATCATGCAGTCGCATGGCGGCTGCACCCCGCAAATGCTTTGTGGTTTCTGTCAAGAACTCTGCAAGACAGAAGGCATTTCAAAGCCATCACTGACCGCAGGGGCTCACCAGTGCTCATAGCGCAGGAGGAGAGCCCCCTTGCCTCCAGCGCTTCCCTGCATGCACGGCAGGAAGTCATTGGCACTACCTCGAGGGACACAGAGTAGCGCATGCTGCCGTAGGTTCTGGCTGATGCTGCATGCAGACAGATACATTTGCTCGAGGCATGCCATTGCCTTGGACTCTCACAGGCAGAGCAGCCCCAATACTGCCTCCAACACAAAGTGACCTTGAGACTGCGCCCAGCGTCCCAGATGATGTCTCTGCAGTGCTGCAGAGCCTCCCTGCCCAGCTTGGTGGCACTGATGGATACTTCACTCGGTGTAACAGCAGCCATGCACCACTTCCACATGCTCATCTTGATGGTGGGCCTTGCTCAACCTGATCAGCTGTCACGCACTACATCTGAGCACCACCTTGCCCAGCTTGCACTACAGCCAACCTGTAGTGCCCAGCTTGCTGGCGTCATGAGGGGCTGCATCAGCAGCAGTGCACCACTGGCCTGCTGGGCCTGTGAAAGTCTCACCCCGTCGATCAGCAGCCATGTGGGCGCACCTTGCCCAGCTTGCTGGCGCTGTGTGAGGCTCGCACCCAGCGCTTCCTGATGCTGTTGGAGGGAGCAATGTCGGCCTCTCGAAACTGCACAGCGCAGTTGTGCAGCAGAGTCGGCATGCTGCCGTATGAGGGCTTGCATGCAGTCCCATCCAGCGCCACAACTGCTGCAAGATGCCTCTGCAGTTGCACTTGCGGGCAGGCAACCTGGGGCATCACAGCTTGAGGCTCCTATAACGATCAACAGCAAGCAGAAGGCGCTGTAAGGCTTCACGTTCACCTGGAGGTTGTTGAGTACCAGCGAGGTGCTTGCAAGCAGGTCCTGCCAGGCGGAGCTCCCCTTGGACAGCCCGAAGCCAGCCAATTCGCGCCTGCAGACAGCTAATGATGATGGCAATTCAAAGCTGCAGGAAGCTGAGCGGTACCAGCCATGGCAAGATCCCCAGATCCTGTGGCGCTCACAATTGTCCTGTTCAATGCGATGATGTCATCAACAAGACAATGGCTTCAAATATGGAGGCCTGGAGGCTCCAGTCACCCTGCTGCCAGATCACACATGCAGCTTACCTGCATTTGTGGCCCCTGTAGTTGCTTTGAATCACAACAATGGCACTGTGTCTCACAGCTTCGGCATGCTGTTCAATGCTGTGATCTGGCGACATGCTTGCGATAGCCGCAGAGCAGTCTAGGGAACAGGAAGCTCACAAAACTTGAATGTAGAGATTGAGTCACTCAATCTGCAGGTCGACGCGAGCTTGAAGAAAGTCTGGCAGACAGAAGACAAAATGCCATGTAGGGCTTCTTCATGCTGGTAGCAATGAGGCTGCAGGTGGTGTCTGGCCGCGGCATGTCGGAGGTGATGCCTTCCAATAGGAGTTGGAGCCTTAATTGATCTCTCATCAGCAGTCATGCTAATAACGAACTTCAGCCCGGTTGCAAGGCCACTGATGGTTCCGGGGAGGCAGTTGGGAGTCACGACGAGCCTCACGCGCATTGCCCAACCAGCCTGGCATAAGATGCCAGCTGTACCCAGGTAAATCCAGACACAGTCTGTCCATGGCCCGGCGTGTTTGGCTGACGGTCAGATGTGCAGCTGAGGCAGCAGGCCAAGAAGCTCATCTACGTGCCTGCATCATGTCTTCACCTGTGCCGTGCAGGCGCAGGGGCCGCCATCGTGGGGTGCAGGCCAACCTGTGGGAGGTGCTGACGCCTGGCTCCCTGACTCCTGTAGTGACCTCAACCATCATTGCAGCTGCCACAGTCATTCTCAACCTGGTGGCTGGCATCGTCACAGAGCGCAAGCGAGCAGAGCTCTCCTTGGAGGTATGTGCTAAGCTGTTGCTCAGCTGCTGACGAGATGGCAAAATAGACGGGCATACTCCCAAGCAGGCTGTGAGCTGAGCGTTTCCCGGAGGTGTGTTCAGTGCTGGACATTGTTGCTGAGAGCAGTCCCTCCTGCCAGGCCATGAGCTGAGCTCAATGTGGTGGGATGGCACTGTGGCCAGCTGTTCATGGAGATTGAGGCCGCCAGTGTTGTGTGCTCCAGGCTTGCAGTGCCTTGGGCAGACTCACCAGTTGTGCCGCTAGAGTCACATCACGGGGCCAACATTGACTTGGCATGCCACTGGGCCTCTTTGTGTGGCCTGACTAGAATGAAGGGGTGTGCTTCAGGCTGCAGTGCAGTCTTTGAGTCGCACTGCCAGCTGCGTGCTGCCTCATAGGCACCCACCTGGAATGCAGGAATGTGCTCCAGGCTCAGTGCAGTGTACAGGTCGCACTGCCAGCTGCCTGCTGCCTCATAGGCTGTGTGCTGTGTTGCTTGCGGTAACGCGCATGGTGGGCAGCAGAATTTTGCAACCCGGCGGTATCTGGTAGAGCTCAATGACCTGCCTGCCTCTGCTGGGAGCAGCATGCTAACGCTTTCCTGAGCCCCATGCTGGTTGCTTCAAGCGGTATTGGACTGGATTGCCTGCCTCTACCATAGTGCAGAAAGCATTGTCACAATGTCGTTCAAATTTGAAATCCCAGGCTTGAATGCCTGGAGCTCATCAGTGGCCAATGACTCAGTGGTCCAAAAGTGTGAATGGTCATGAGTTCATGGGCACTTTCTGTTGCGTGCTGCTACAGTATGCCCCAGGCCTGCCGTGCCCTGCTGCAGGTGGAGCGCCAGAAGAGCTTTGCCACTGCCCAGCAGGAGCTGCAGAGCCTGACTGCTCGCTACCGGGGGCCGCTGCTGGAGGCCTGCGTGGATCTGGAGAATCGCCTCTGGCACCTTGCAAATGCGACCAGCGAGTGGAAGAATGCTGAGGGTGGGTGCTTGATTGTTAGGTGATTGGTAATTGCAAATCTCAGGCGCTGGATGAGGACATAGATAAATCCTGCTGAACCCCAGGAGAGAGGGGAGGATGGGCAGGGCAGAGGCAATTCCGGGGGATGGCACAGTGGACAAGCTTGCTGTTTCCAATCAGTCGCTTGATTGTAGTGAACTACTGGCACCTGGCACATGCAGCCAGCCAGTTGGGGAAAGCAGGGGAGATATACGGGGTGGGCACTTGTTTCCAAGAAGTTGTGTGTGCTGCCTGCTGTCAACGCTGACCTATTGCTGAATAAATCAAGGGAGCATTCTCTCATGCCATCGCACAGCAAACTTGCAAAATGCACTGGGGTTGACCTGCAGGCGAGGTGAACGAGGAGGAGGTTCTCTTTACCCTGTTCAACATGGCTCAGTTTCTGGGGTTTGTGGAGATCGTGAGGCGAGAGGGACCGCGTGAGGACGCCTTCTTGCAGGTGTGACACACAACCACTGCTTGTAGAGTAACATGCTGATTGGCTTCTACCAGCAGCAGATATGTGTGGTGCTCAGCATCAGCTGTGAGCTCTGCCTGTCTGCTCATGTCATATGAGCGTGCCTACATGCGCCTGAGGTAAAAACAGGCCCCAGCAGGTGACTTGCTGGCATCAGCACACCCCCTGCAAAGTAACTAAGAGGTGCCTCAGACAGCCCATGCACTGCAGCCCTTGGCAGCCTTGCAAACAGCTGTTAGCGAGCAGACAGGCACTAGAAGGTGGTGCACTGATGCACAACAGGAGTAAGCAAGCCACCATCGTAGCCTGCTAGCGTGCGCACAGGCATCTTGGAATATGCTTGCTTCAGCATGGCTTCATCAATGTGCTTGGCCTCCAGCACATCACATAGCTGTGGTTAATTGTCAGTCAGGCTCTTAACAGTCAGCTCAGTGCCAGTATCAAGTGCTTAAGTATGAGATAAGTTTGGTTGATATCTCAACTGATGGCACTTGCTGCCTTCTTTGGCACACATTCGTATTTAGCTACCCTACATCATCCCCTGGGGTGGGAGGTGCAGCACTCACGGCATTGACTCTGTTCTCCACGGTTGCAGTCTGGCGCCCTACCACACGACTATTGCTGCAGGAGGAGTGGCAGCCCTTTGCTCGCCTCAGGCCAGCTCTGGCTCGCATGAGCAAGAGGCTGTGCAAGCTGCTTTAGGTTAGACCAGGCCTGCAAGCAGATCTCCTGTCTGGCAACAAGTGGAATGCAGGCCAGGCTAATGTATGTTGTCGATCATGCCTGTAGGCGGGGAACCCTCAAGGCAGTGACACACTGGCAACGCTGGTGGAGGGAATCCGCTTCGTGCAGGCAGCGGCCACTGGCAACCTGGTGGTGAGCCATTGTTCGAGGTACCTCTTTTAGGTCACTATGAAAGGGTTTTGCCACATCCAGCAAGCCACTTACTGGGTCGAGTTCCCATCTCGGGCGCACTCATGTGTGCTCACATGAGCAATGGACTTGCAGAGCATCCAATTGATGCACTACCCATAGCGGCCACTGGCAGCCTGGTACTGTTCCTGTGATCGATTTGGGGCTGTAGAAGCTTGCAGACCTCAGCCTGAGTTGACAGTGTGCTTGGCTACAGCACCCACAGAAGCATTGCCAGTCATGCAGCTGCCCTTGGCAAGTTGCATGGGTCTGCTGTCCCAAGCAATGTGGGCCGCCAGCACCAAAGGCAAGCTGCAGGGAGCATGCTGTGGTGCTGCCTGCAGGATTGGACACTTTGAACAGGCACTCCTTGTGGGTCTGGTCACGTGCGTGCGAGACTAGACTAAGCTTCACGAAACCTGCATGCGTGCCTGCAGGACTGAGATGACTTGCCACCCCAACATGTGGTGCGGAAGTGTATAGAGCGTCAACAAAAACCCATCTGTGCATGCAGGGCTGAGCTTTATGTAGAATGATATGCAGCACTGGGCGGTGTGGAGCGGTACCGCATGGTGTGACAGATGCTCCGCAAGGCACTTGTGGCAGCCATTGGCAAGACTGAAGGTGTAGTCCCAAGACAGAGTCTGTGTGTCTGCAGGACTGGGGCGATGTGGAGGATGGGTACCGCGACCACCCAGGCAGCCGTTCGCGACGCTCTGGGGACGAGCTGATTGACTGGACGCCCATCAAGGCCCACGAGATCAAGTGAGCTGCAGAAGTCAGGAGTTGGTCCGCCACAGCTGACCAGCCTGAGTCTGGCAGTGCCAACAGGGGTGCCTGCGGCCTGCCCCGGCTCACTGGAATGGTCTGGCAGTGCCAACAGGGGTGGCTGCAGTCTGCTACGGCGCAACAGCCTGGTCTTGCAATGTCAACAGGGATGACTGCAGGTGCTCCAGATGGGTCACGCAACATGACCAGCACAGGTGCAGCAGGGGGGTCTGACAGCCCACCTGGTGTGGTCTGGACAGCCTCAAGATGCTGATCTTGCAAATTCTGCAGGCGGCACAGCATGCAGTGCTGAGCATGACCACAAGCCCTCGCCCAGCCCTCCGCAGGGTCCGCCCAAGTTCCCAGCAACTTGCTATTTGCATCACATGGCAATCTGGCCACAGCGCAGACGAGCAGCCCCTAGCAACTGCTGGCAGTCTGACTGCTGAACTCCCCTGCATATCATGTCATCACTCCTTTTGAATCTTTGGGGGTTGACTCAATTGAGTGGTACTCATCTTGCCACAACATGCTGTGGCTGCAGGGCAGACGACCTTTTGAGGGTTTCACGCGGAGGCCAGCGAGCGGTAGGGGCCCACATGATCATAACCCCACTGGGCGCCGACCGCCACTACACAGCCAGCTACTCTGACTTCTGCGTCCGCTACAAGGGCGAGCCAGACTTTGCCAAGTGGCTGCATGGACTGCACTCAGACATCACTGAGCTGGTCAAGGGCGAGGCCTGGAAGGGGCAGGGGCCCTTCCCAGTCATGTAAGCTGCTTGGTGTTAGGGTTTGGAGGGGGAGGGTTTACCAAGCGCTTACATGGAGGCAGGGAACCTGTTACTGCCAGACTGAGCTGCTGCTCTGCAAGCTTGCTGCAAGCAACAGCCAGTGATGGTAGGTATCTGCAAAATGCTGCATCTGGCACAGGCCTGCTTCAAGACCAAGTGCTCAGGCTGGCTCACATGTACTCCAACAAATATATATAAAGACTGAAAGGGCAGACTCACCCTGGATGGCCTTGGACCCCTGCATCTCCACAGCTTGGCTTTTGAGGCTTGCAGTCAGTCATTCGCTTCTTGTCTACGGCTGGCAGTCACTGAACCGCACACTGATGTTGCAGCAGATGCCAAGTGTTGCAGGGAAGCATCACGTTGCAACTTATGGGTGCCCTGTGCCATTGCTGTGCTCCTACAAGTGGTCATTGAGTGTTGACCGGTCCATCTTCCTGCTGGCAGGCGCTGGACCCGTACGCTGCTCATGCAGCAGCTGCTGATCGACACAATGGACCTCCTGGACCCTGAGCACGTCAGAGTGGCTAAGAGCAGGCGCACTCGTCTGATGCCTATCGAGTATGGCCCCCTGCCAGCCTTGTCTGAGTACCAGCGCAAGCTGCGGGTGAGCGGTGGTTGAGCATTTGTTCCCCTCCTCCAAGTAGGCAGCCTCAGTGGACAGGCTTGTCACAGTAGCAGAACAAGCTGCTGGTGTACGGTGATGCAGTCATCTGTCCTGCTCTCTCAGTTGGCAGCCTGCCAGCATGTCACAGTGTCAGCACAGCTCAGTGACTGGCATACCTGTTGTTTGTCCTGCTCCACTAGCTCAGGAGAGGCTGAAGGGCTGTTGAGCAGTGTTTGTAGGCCGGTAGTAAGCCGGTGGGTGCAGCAACCTGCAGCCAGTAGTGTGAGGCATGGTGGCTGGCAGCCGACGTTGTGTGGGGCCAGCCCATTTGTGCGCATGGCAGCTGCTGTCAGACCTGTGTGAGGCCAGCTGTGAGGAGCAGATTGCAGCAGGGAGCCACACCTGCATGCAGCAATCACCAGTTGTGCATGCAGCAGATTGCAGCCAGGTTGCTTGAGGCCGAGCACACGTGGCAGCTGTCCAAACACAAGCTGGCAGCCAGACTTGTCTGGGGCTAGCTCACTGGTGGCCCTGTGGTAACCCTGCTGCCCTCTTGATGTTGATGCACAGCCCATCATCCATTGAGACCGTCGACGTGTGGCGGCTGTGCATCACCCAGCTGGCAGCCAGACCTGCGTGGGCCTTGCTGTGGAGTGGCCATGTTCTGAGCCTGCTGATTGGTCTGTGCCGCTGCACTGCAGAAGCTGGCACGTTCCACCACATTCAGCGAGTACTCCGGGGCGCTGCGTGATGTGGGCATTTGGGTGAAGAGTGTGAGCAGCATGGACGAAGCTCAGCTGGACCCTATGAAGCGCAGAGCCAGGGATCATGATGCAGCTCACAGCAATGGCAATGGCAGAGTGCGCCATGGCAACGTCAGACCTCCCAGGCACAGCGCTGAGCGCAAGGGCCTCTCAGACCAGGCGCGCAGAAACTTCTCTGTCAAGGGTCGTGTTGACTTTGACAATTAGCCAACAGCTCAGTTTTGCTCAGTCCAACACTCAGACTGGCCTCTGTGTGACATCCTCAGCTTGGAGCAATTCATGATCAGCAAGGCTCTGAAAGTAGGCTGGCTGACTAGGGTGGGCTTGCTCAGAGCAATAAAAGGCAACTCAGGGCCATTTGTTTTGCAATCTGGTGGTGTCACACTGTTCCACAAATTTTCTGCAGATGATGAAATGTGATGATGAAACTGAGTGCAAACACAGCGCAGCTGTTACCACTGCAGCTCAAAGTCTGCCAGCAGATAGATGTGATCTGAAGGGTAATGCTCAGATGGTATGCCGGCTTCAAGCTTAGATGTCCTGGGCTCCTTCAACACCCTCTGAGGCACCAGGTGCTGGCCACCAGACTGCAATGCACAAGGGGAATGCTTGGTTGAAACAGGCTGGTACACTACAAGAGGCACTCGAGAAGGACAGCGCCAGACCAGACGCAACAATGCCTCAATAAGTGGCCAAGCATGCCCTCAGAGGTGTTGCGGCAGGAGGTGACCTCAGGCTCCTGTGGTAGCAAACTGGTGGCATACAGCGCGCTACACCACCTCTAGCTGGAGTAAATGCTCCACCAGCCACAATCTTCAGCAATGTGGCCCCACCTGGGGGGTGTAGAAGATGTAGTCCACCGTGCCCTCGAACTTGTTGTGGCAGGAGGTGATTTCAGGCTCCCGCCCCATGCAGTCCTGGTAGGCGCTGCGCAGCTGCAGGGGGTGGGACACCACGTAGGCACGCTGCCCTGTGGCCTGCGCCTCCTGTGTGGCCACCTGCTGCTGCTCCAGGCCCATTGCAATGCCCCTGTTCTCGTCATCCCAGCCCTGCATGGGCAGGGGCAGCCAGTTGCAGCTGCGGGAGCTCTGCAATTTTTATTTACACCTGCGCCACCTGTGTGGCCACCTGCTGCTGCTCCAGCCCCATTGCGATGCCCTGTTCTTCTCGCCCCAGCCCTGCATGGGCAGAGGCAGCCGATTGCACCTGCAGGAGCTCAGCACTGCAGGGAATGTAGAGGTGCCTGAAACGTGTTGGTGCAGGCTGGGGCAGAGCAGACACAGAGCGTTCCTGCGGCAGCCACTAGGTCTGGCAGCTTTGCTGCAGAAGCTTTGCACTGCCGGTGATCAAAAGGGTTTGGATAGGGGCTTGCCGCCTTATGCAGGCTGGGGCACAGCAGAGACAGAAAGTTCCCGCAGGGATAGTGCGGGCTGGCAGCTTGGCTGCAGGAGCTGTGCAATGCAGGGGCCGGCAGCACCAGGCAGAGAGGCGGCTGGAGGTCAGCGCTTACAGATCTGCTGCAGGCGGAGTGACCATGTACATGGCACCTTCACCAGCAGGGGCTGGACTGAGGGGCACGGCAGTCATCCCACGGTTGAAGGGCAGGCAGAGATGCTTCAGAAGACTAGCTCAACATGCAATTGGCAACATAGACGGCTGCGGTGAAGCAGAGCTTCTCTTGAAGGCTGGGGCTGACACAGGGTCTCAGCAGCCCAGCACTGCTGTGGTGTGGTGCCATGCAGAGAAGCCCGCCCTTGAGGCAGCCCAGTGTTCAGGGTGGCTGACAGCTTGACTTCAGACTGACGGCAGCAGGCTCGTCTCGTGTTGCATGGTAGCTTTGTTGCAGCCTGTGCACCTCAGCAACATTGCCAGCACTTACATTGCAGCACCGATGCAAGCAGCCCTGCACTCTGACTGCTCCACACAGGAAGCCTCTGGCGTGCTGCACATTGACCATGCCTGAGGGTTTTGTGCAACATTGGTAGACGCACCTGGATGGTTGGCGACCGCCGCGGCCGCTTGGCCTGGTGCTGCCCCGCTGGCCCCCACTGTGTTGACGGTGACGGCAAGAATCGCCCTGTCACCTGCACACATAACACCCAGAAACTTAAGCCGTGCGCATCCCTCGAAGATCACCCTGCACGTGTGAATTCAATAACATGGGGATCAATATCGCTGTTCTGCCATTCTCTGCATTCCCAGCAGCTGCATTGGGCGCCGGTCGTCACTTCTAGGCAGCTGCTCAGACACTTGTCCACATAAACGCAGCAGGTAACAGTTCCAAACACCTGCTGCTGCTGCCATGCTGCGGCGTAGGCTGCCGTCGCCGCTGGGGACGCATGCCGTGCAGGGTTGACTGCACCCGCTGGAGCGGGTGATGCGCCTCCGGGGGAGTGAAAGTAGCGCGCCGGTGGCAGGTAGGTGGGAGTCATCCACGGGGAACTCGAGTTTACCAGGTAGGGCGGCTACAGGTCGCAGAGCACCACTGAGTGCATTTGTGCAGCAATCAAGGCTGCGCCTGGCCCACAACATGCGCCCAGATCCAGCATACTGAGACGTGCGGGCATTGCCACTCTGGGGCGGGACAGAGTTAACTACAGCAGCTGGTGGTCGCTGAATCTGGCAGCAGCTGTGCTGCAAAACAATGTCAGCAGGACATGGTTTGTGAGGCCAGCTGCAGCTGTTGAAAGTCTGCATGATGACGTTGAGCGTTTCAGGCTGCAAATTTGACAGCCGCCAAGAGACCCTGACAGTCACTCAACCACACACATTGCCCTTTTCTACATGTTGCCCTTTCTGCATATCTCCAGAACTTCCAGACCTGGGGACTGCACATCTCAGGTTCAATCACGTCCCAAAAGGTCAGGCCTGGGGCTGGCACACCTTGACGACTTTCGCACTGCTGAATGTCTGTTCCCTGAACAGGCCAGACCTGGGGCGCGCACACCCCAAGCCAACCTTGTCAATAAGGGTCAGGCCTGGGGCCGCCACGCATTGTCGGCACTCACATCGCTGAACCTCTCTGAGCAGGCCAGGCCAGGGGCCTGCACATCCCGAGGACACTCACGTTCTGCACAGGCCAGCCCTGGGGCCTGCGCATCTCAAGCACACTCACGTTCTGCACAGGCCAGCCCTGGGGGGAGCCAGCATGCGCCCGCGCCCCGATCGGCTGCTGGAGGTGCAGGGGCCGCACGTGCTGGGGCGTCCTGGGGCTCTGCACGCGCGCGGCCTGCAGCAGGGCCGCCGAGGGCTGCGGCGGGGGCATCCGTGCCCCTGCAGGTGCCCCCCAGGCTGCAGCAGGCTGCGGGGACTCGCTCTTGATGGGCAGCCTGCATGCAGGTGCACGCTGCCTAAGACACAGGCTGCGGGAACTCTGCTAGGGCGCGCCAGGCTGGAGCAGGCTGCGGGAACTCGCTCCTGGTGGGTGGCCTGCATACACTGACAGGTGTGTCTGGCAAGGCGTGGCAAATGTCAAAGTGTTGCATGGTGCTACAGGGTGCAGCAGGATTTGAGGAGTGGGCATGTATGGGTGACCTGCAGACAGGGGCATAAACGACTTCTTGAACATTTATGGAGGCGTGAACATCCAAGGCACAAAGGATGTTGCCAAGCTGCTGAAGGCTTGATGGGGCCTGTAGGCAGGGGCAGGCTGCTTGTAGTAACACATGCATGGATGGGAACATTGTGAGGATGCGGTGCTTCTGCCTCTGCCAGGGTGCCCCCATACCGCACTGGTGCCAGACTGGCTTAGGGCGTTAAAGCAGAATCCCTGCTGATGTTGAGCTGGATGGACGCCGCAACCCACTGTACATGACACTGCGCATACAGAAACATGCCAAGTCAGGTCAGGCACACCGACATGGCAAGGTTGGGCAGCAGCAGCTGTGGGGCTGCAAGCAGGGCTTCTGGCATTGGTACCTGGCTGGCTGCTCCACTGAGAGAGGTCCCTGCGGTGCCTGCCCTCGTGCCTGCCCTGGCACCTCAGACTCTGGCTTCACAGCTGCCACACCTGCCTGTGTGCTCAGCCCCTCCTGCTTAATTCGCACCTGAATGCAGGCAGTAGCAGAATCAGATAAGGTGTGAGGACTGCCGAGCTGCCATTGCTGTCTCCAGCTTGCCACCTGGATTACTGTCCTGCTTACACTGAGGCCCGGCCAGCATGGTTTAGACTGAGCATGCATTCTTGCACCTAGTCTGCCGTCCCCAGCTCTGGCTGGCCACCCAGTTTGCTGACCTGCGCACACTGAGGCCCGCCAGCAGAGCCAGGCTGAGCACGCATCCAGTTGTACCTGGGCTGCCACTGCCGCCTGTCTAGGCCTCTCCTGCCTTCCAGCTGCGACACTGTTTTGCCAGCCAGCCGAGACGCCCAGCACTGGCGCTCTGTCCTCAATGACTGGCAGCAGCGGCGTCCCCTCAGATGTGGGCGAGTCATCTGCTGTCAGGTCAATGGGTTGACCTGGTGATACCCCCTGGCCCCCAACAGAAGGTGAGTGCAGCTGCGACATCTGACGGGTGAGAGAGCGCTGTGCACCTGCTGGCAGGGTCCCCTGGCTGCAGCAGTAACAGAAATTGCGCAGTCACATCTGGCTGTGGGAGGTGGCGTCTGTAACAGAAGCAGCCCTGATGCCTGTAATGACACGGCCTAGAAGAGTATGACGCGCATTTCTGCTGAAGAGCCATGCAGTCCATATGACGAAGCATGTGGCAGCAGACTTATGCTGCAACATCTGTCCCGATGTTGGCTGGGAATATGTGCAGCATACAGTTGGCGGCACTGCTGCTGAGCACTCCCACTGCAGGTGGTGGGAGCAGCTGTGTCCCTGGCTGCCCAAGACATAAGAAAACAAGGGCAGTGTCAACGATGCTAGCAATGTTGATATGTCTGAAGGCTTGTGACTCCACAGGAGGCAAGCCCACCTGACACCAGAGGGCCTTGCAGGCGGCGGAGGCGGCTGCGTCCCAGGCGGCACCACTGAGGGGCGCCCAGCATCGTCAAAGCGCAGGTGCTGGCTAGGGCTTGGGGGGGGCGGTAGCGGCTGCTGACTGTATGCAGCCGTTGCCCTGGTAGAGACTGCAGAGTCTGCAGCCTGCAGCAGCGCAGGATTGGCCACGGTGTCTGCATCAGACTGCGTGCCGCTTTGCCTTTGACTCTGCCTGGCTTGACAGCCCACTTAAGTGCTCCCCGGAGACCTGGTGCCGCAATCTAGCTGCAGCCCTCAGACCAACCCCTCAGACCTCGCTTCCCTACTGCAACACCCTGTGTGCATTGCGGCCGCCCTGACTCCCAACTCTGAGTTGCCGCCTCCGCTGCTGTGGCTTGCTGCTGATGACCCAGCACTGGCTGCGATTGCCCCTAAGACACCTTCCTCTACATCTATGCCTTGTGCAATGATCTTGGGCAACGGCCACCCCATCCTCACCTATCTGCTGCCTGAGCCACGACACAGCCAACTGATTTGTTGCCCTGGTGATTTCCACTGTGCCCAGAACAGGCTGCCTTTAGACCCCAAGCCCTGTGCAAGCCCCACCTGAAGTGCTGCCTGCGCGGCCCTGGCTCGCCGCCGCTCAGCCCGAGTCTGCTCCACCTGCCCCGACAGGGACCGGCGGTCTGCACTGTCGCAGTCAAAGCTGCCCTCGCAAATGAATCTGTACAGGGGGCTGGCGGGGGTCACGTTGAAGTCGCCTGTCAGGAGGCAGGACACCTGGCCCCCAGAACGCTGGGCCAGGCTGTGCATGCGCTCCAGCGTGATGCGCAGCTGGGCGATCTGCAGAGCATGCGTCTTTTTGTGGGCGGGGTCTGGCAGTCATATTTGCTTGTGGTGCCCAGTGTCTCATCAGCGTACAGCCCCACATGATCGTGCCAACAAGCTGCACATGCTGGCTGGCATGTGAGTACCTGCAGCAGTAGCTGCAATCTCAAGCTCAACAGCAAGGGTCGTCTGCACTTCAGGGGAGCATGTACTCAACAAAAGGTGCGCAGCAGTACGTTCCGCAGAAGTTTGGGCGAATTTTATGATCAGGCGTCAGCATGGGTGGACAGTTGTGCCATTGTATTCACTTGTCGGTCCAGACATAGTCCCTGAGCTTCCTTATGCTGTCCTGCAATCCTGTACCTTTACTGCTGGCTGCAAGCAGCAGGTCATGCTGCAGGTATGTGTGGTGGTAGGTGACAGGCTGCACCAATTTGTGTAAGTTCAGATGCAGGACCGCAGAAAAGTGGTGCGCAGGGCAGGCTGTGCGTGGCAGTGGCACCTTGATGTCGCCCCGCTTGGGGTTGAACAGGACATGGGTGGTGGCCACCAACAGGCCAGGTCCCAGATCCTGGCGCACCCCTGCAGACTCAGACAGCTCAGTCAAGGCACACCACCAGAGTCAGAAGTGTAGCATGCAGTGCCCGTCCCCACCAGCACAAAAAGTTCTTGTGATGCACGTTGCAAACAGAGGCAGACACACTGGCAGGCGTCACTACGCTGTCTTGCACAGTCCAACCAGCTGCTTCCTTCTTTGTGCACAGCCAGGCAGCTAGGTTCGAGACCCCCATCAGAGCTGCACGCACAGCAATGCTGTTGTATGTGCTGCTGAGCCCTGCACAGCCCTGCACACTGCCAGCTGGCTGTGCAGCACAAATTGCCTACAACCCATACATTGTGAGCCCAGATGATGGTCGGATGCTACCAGCATCTACCAAAGCAGTCTCCCTGTGCAGCAGCCGTGCTGACAGCAGCACCAGCAGCGCAACTGCCCACACCAACTGCATCTGCTGCCAAGCTTGAAGTTGCGTGCCACGAGCCGCATGAGCTAAGCAGTGTACCTGGACGGCGTTCTCGCTGACGCAGCAGCACTAAGAGAGCGACATTGTCCTTCAAGCCATACTCTGCAAAGTGGATGGTCTCGCAGTCCTGCACCTTCAGCTTGTTGGCCCGCCTGCAGCACAACTGGTCCATAGACTTCTTTGGTCGACAGAGCCCTGCACCGCAACGGGCTGAGCACAAGCTTTGAGCAGGCAGCCGCGGGTTTTAGTACAAGCCCAGCTAGTTGAATAGTGTGCCAATTGCGTGCAGGTAAGTGTCACCTTCAAAAGGGAGTGTGTGGGGTTGCGCACAGCAAAGCCCAGATGGAGTGGGCCGCAGCAGCACGCACCATAACACAGCTCAGCCAAACAAGGCATGCTGCAGCAGCACGCACTGGTACACAGCCCAGCCAATACACACAGACTACTGCAGCACGCACCAAAACACGGCACAGCCGTCAGTGCGCCCTCCTGTCCGGCTGGCGTACTCCCGCTGGTACCTGCAGGCCATCACAGGTTGTGAAGGGTCTGTGAGCTGCTGGCAGCAAACAGCAGCCACGCTGTTGGCTGCACCTGCCAAAGCAGCAGCAGACAAGCTGCTCTGCCGACAGTGCTGCTGAAGGCACTGGCTCTGCTTAGAGCCCCGCAGGCGCATCCCCCAGCCCTTGCACAAAGCAGGGACAGCCCTGGGCCGTCAGCCAAGATCCTAGGCACAGGAATTCTACAGAGTGCCGACCATTGCATGGGCACTGCCTGGCGCCACAGCACTCTCAGCACGCAGCTCCATCTACCTGGCCATGTTGCTGCCGTGCAACATGCTGATCCCTGCACCTCCATCTTCTGCACGCTCGTGGATGGGGCAGACCTTGCCTTCTGCTGCCTGTTCATTGCGCGCTGAAAGTGCCACTTCAGCAGGAAGCGTTCCACTCACAGGCCTCACCCATGCATGTCCAGCCCCTCCACAAAGTGCTGCACATCCTCCATCTCCTGGAAGCAGGCGATGTCAGGCAGCCAGTGGGTAATTTCGTCCAGAATCCTGTTGCGCCGCCAGCTCCAATCCAGCCAGGCAGGGTTGGTGTCAGGATACAGCTCGTGCCTGTGCTGCATGGCCTGCAGCAGACAGGCAACCATCACTTGGAGCAGCTCATGCACACAGCTGGTCTTTGCGTCCAGCCAGCCAGCGCCAGTGTAAAAATACAGCCCCTTGATGAGCTGCACGGCCTGCAGCAGAGCAGTCGATGCCATTCAGATTGCAGGACTGCGGAGAGCTGGTGCTCAGTCCAGCAATGCTCAGGCTATGTAAGCAAACTCTGCCTGCCTGCCAGTGTTAGCTGGCCTGCACCAACAAAGACTGGTTGTGGCTCTTGGCGATGTGATCACCGAGCACAGCTCCTGCCAATGCCTTATGGCCTGCACAGAGACACAGCAACCTCAAAAGCGAAGCAGGCACAGCCTTTGTTCCCATCTGTGATCCAGGGCCTGACACGCCGCTGGTTCCAGTAGAACCAGGCAAACTGGTGCCTCGTTAAAGCCTGCAGCAGGGCTGCTCTGCTGAAGAAGCCATACATAAGTCAGGTCCCACTCTTGCCGCGAATGAAGGCCTGCAGCATTGCAGGAGGATTGGCTCAAGTCTTTGCAACGGCACCTCACAAGTCTGGGCTACAGCTCTGACTGGGAATGCTCTTGAAACTGGAAGGCAACGGCCAATTGACACT
The DNA here is from genome assembly GCA_963969365.1 of Asterochloris sp. CNOR1. NCBI lineage: Eukaryota > Viridiplantae > Chlorophyta > Trebouxiophyceae > Trebouxiales > Trebouxiaceae > Asterochloris > Asterochloris sp. CNOR1. Next base: position 2,855,846 of record OZ017754.1, on the reverse strand, counting down.
CTTCGTTAGATCGTCGTGGCAGAGTCAGAGTGGCTTCAAGAGTATCGAAGCGGGGCTGTCACTTGCATAGGGAGACTAGTGCCTTGTTTGCAGCACACATTGGGGCAAAGTGAAATTCAAAGTCACAGCTTAAGCGCAAGTGCTCCAGTAAAGCTCACCAGACTTGCACCAAGGATGTTATAATTCATCACACGCAGCTTGACAGCGCTTTCCGTGTTGGACTGGCGAGGGTGGGAGTCTGCCTGCAGGGGGCAGTGATTAGGGGGGTGCAGCCAATGCCATGTCAGCGCAGAAGTCAAGGCAGCTTTGTTGCTACTGTGCAACAGCAGGGCAGCCTCTGCCACTCACCCCGAACAAACACACTGGATTCACTCAGGATGCCGCTGGACAGCGGGAGGGAACACACCTTGCGCCAGCTACGCTCCAGGGACAGAGAGCTCATCTTCCCAGATGTGGTCTTCAGATCATGTCTGAACCTACAAGCGACATGCAGCTTGCCGGATTGAGTTTTGGCGCAAATCATGCCAACCTAGATCAGTGTGTTTCTGCTGACATTCACCTGCAGGAGTCTCCATAGGCGCATGCTTTCCTGAGAAAGTCACGACACATCTCTGTACCCTTCTGCAGGGGCTGCATTTCATCAGAGCTGGACATTGGCTTGCTCGGCAAACTCCTGCTTGCGATCCTGCCGTTCCAGTCTCGCAACATGCGATTTCGAAGTCAGGACTGGACCTATCTCACTGGGATATGCACTATCTAGACATTTTGTTCTGTGCAGACCAGATCTCAACGCCCGCACAATAGCGTTGTTGTTCAAAGAGCACAAAGAATGCAAGAATGCAATGTGATGAGGGCATTCGAGCACACAGATCACTCATATTGCTACGAAGATGGCCAGTGATGGCCATCACACATCAGTTCGGAGATATGGAGACTGTGAAACTCAATACGTTGCTTGAGAACTGTGCATCCACAGGGCAGAGAAACCAGTTGCCAAGTTGGCAGAGGGAGCACATGCGCATGTCACCCAGGACCGTGACATGTCAAGGATGATGACCTTGAAATGCAGCAGAGGGTGTTGATTGCCAGAAGTGTTCTGGCGACAGGTTGCACATCAGCTTTGATGCGTGTCTCTCTGTTAGTGGTGCTCATGCTCTCCTGGTGGCTGTCTGTCGACATTGAAGCCATTACCATCTGATACAATACTGCCCTTCCATAGAAGAAACAGGACCGAGCCTGCTGCACTTCCACAGAGCATTTTTGGCATGGCATGGTGCACCATAACAACGCTGTTGCCTTGAAGTAAAGTCAGCGTCTTACAATCAGGCACCTCAGCAATGGAGCGCCATGTAACTCTTGGCCAGCAGAGACATGATGCAGCCCTTCCAAAAGCTGTCTCATCAACAGGGCACTCCTGAAACCTTAGCCATGTGCTCCACAATCATCTGCAGTCATCTTGCTTGCGAAACTGGTCAGTCTGCACAGCGTCTCTAGACATTTAGTGGCGTCAACTGCCTGTCAACTTTCACACAAAGTGGGGAGGGCGCGTCAGAACCATTTGCAGGCAAACTTTCAGAGCATGCGTGCCAGCCATGTCCCAGTGCGATCACTGGTCTGGATGGTGGTCTTCAGTGTTCTAAACTCAGCAGGGGAGGCGTTCAGCAGGGTGGCAACGGCAGGCAGGAGCACCTCGCACTGCTGTGTCTGGCCGTGGGCGTGGGCATCAATGAATTTGAGCAAAACATTCTTCAGGTACATAATATCCACTCCAGCAACATGCTCCCGTGGCAAGCTGGCATCAGACTGAATGCTGCTGGCTCTGCCGAGGCGCATTGCTTGCATGCTGCCACTGCCTCTCATTGTGGGGGTCTCCTGCCCAGGTCTGGAATGGCCAAAGGGAGTGCGTTGTGACAGCACAAGCAGCTTGTCCCGCTCCTCCTCTGCCGCTGCAGCGTCTCGCCGCAGCTGCTCAAGCTGCTCTCGCAGTGTGGCCACCTGCAGTGGTCACGGCGGGACTCCAGTGCCCATGGGTGCGCAGGCAGTGCTTGGGGTCCTGCGCCAGCGCTCGTGCAAGCAACATGTGGTCGCGCATGCAGCGCTTTGGCAAGGGTCAGAGGCTCAGCGACATTGAGTCAAGAGTTGTCAGGGTGGTGCCAAGATGCATGGACAGCAGCTACAAGAATATCATCATCAGGGTGGTGCCAAGACACAAGCAAGCACATGAACCACAAACCTGGCAGCTGTCAGGGTGGTGCCAAAACCCATGCACACCAGCTACAATAACAATACTGTCAGGGTGATGCAAGACTTGCACATCAGTCATCTTTCCGGTTGACGAAAGCTTGTTGCTGCCATTCCCTCACATATGTATATCCACACACAACCTTTGCAGCTTGACCCACCAGATTCTGCAGGCTGCTGGTACCCTGGCTGCGTTCCCGCTCAGCGCGATCAGCCCTCTCCTCAGCGGCAGCTGCCCTCTGCTGCAGCGCGGCCTTTGTGGCTGCATCGCTATCCCTGTGGGCTACCTCTGTGTCCAGGTCTTGCTGCAGGGCAGCCAACATGGCGCGCAGGCCCTGCATGCGCAGGCAGTCAGCTCAAGGGGATCAAGATTCCTCAAGGTCGCATTGGTCAGGCAGGCCACTGCCCTCCGGGTGTTGTGCGACCCCAAGATGAATGATATGAGGCCGCTGCTGAGGCAGAAACTAGCCTGATGGAATGCAGGACTATGGAGCCATGCATCCCTGAGCAGGCCAGCAGCCCACGTCATGACTACAGCCTGCAGGCAGGTTGCTGCTGAGGGGGTGGGCGGCCCAGTGAGCAAGACACCTGCTGCACAGACCAACACGCAAAGGACCTCCTTTGATGTTTGATGCAAGGTGCATTTGGTGCCACTTTGGGGTGGGTTGCTGCAAGTGCGCAGCGCCAGTCCTTGTATAGCTACAAAACAGGGTAACAGGTGAGCAGCACGTGCAGCATTCAGTGTGTACCTATTCTAGGGTCAAAGTTGGTGCTACATGCCCGGGCATGCCAGCGGCTTCTTTAACCCTGCCAAGCCCATGCGCCAAGAGGCTGCTTCACCTGCTGCTTGCGGTCCATGCGCATGCACTCGTCCCTGGCAGCCGGCGGCCACTGGGTCCTGTCGTCCCCCATAGCCTCAAGCCGCCGCTGCACCTCTGCTGTGACCTCACGCTCCGCCTGCAATTACCATGCCCCAGCAATGCATCAGATGAAGGTGGTCCATCAGGGCTGCAGAGTGCAAGCAGCCCTCGAGCAGTGCCACCACAAATGCTCACGCCAGATGCATGCATGCATGCTGTGGATGACAGCAGCAAAAGAACATCTGTTGGCATGTGCAGCAAGCACCTGCTGGGCCTTCTGCTGGGCCAGAACAGCAGCTTCCTGGGCAGCCTCAGCGTCGTCCTTTGCTGCCCGCAGCCGCGTCTCAAGGCCAGTCGCGATGTGGACCGTGGCCAGCACTTCCTCCTCCACTCGCGCCTTGGCAGCCTCCAGTTCCCTTGCCAGCTGCAGGTGCATGGACCAGAGTTGACGACAATGCAGGCTTCATCTAACAGTATGCTGGATGCCCAGCTCTGTGGCATGTGCACAAACAGTGGTAATGCCGAATGCCAAGCGCTGTGTTTCACGCAGAATTTGGACAGTGTTATTGCTGAATGCTAAGGCCTGTGTCTTGTGCACAGCTTGGAGAGTATCACTGCTGAATGCCAAGGCCTGCAGCAAGTGCACAGCTTGCACAGTGCGGCAGGAGGCAATTGTAGTCTGTGCGGATCTGCATAAGCTGCCAGCAATAGTCCAGCAAAGGAGTCAGCACAACACAGGCCTGCCTTCTGATGAACGCTTTGAAAGGGTCGGTGAGTCAGCGTTGCATTGTCTGGTGACCACCCGGCCTGTCACGCTCTTGCAGGGGGATGGCATTGCAGGCTGCAGCTTGGTGCAGGGCCCAGCTGACCTGCTTGTAAGTCTGCAGCTGCCCCTGCTCTGCCCTGCTCTCCGCCAGTCTGTCTTCCAGCACTGCCAAGCGCGTGGTGAGGTCCTTTCTGCACAGCAATGACATGAACCCATGAGCTGAGACAGCAGCCTGCTCTGCAATGGCAGGAACCCATGAGCTGAGACAGCAGCCTGCTCTGCAATGGCAGGAACCCATGAACTGAGACAGCAGCCCGCTCTGCAATAAAGGGACCCCATGAGCTGAGACAGCAGCCTGCTCAAGAAGACTGGCAGGCCCACATAGCACAATGCTTCTGCCGTGTGTTGTGGTGCAGGCCATCAGGTCACGCTCTGATGCCTCAGCAGCTGCATCACCACACCAGCGGCATCCACTGCCGCCTGACCTGTCCACCACTGCCGCTTCTGCATCGCGCAGCTCCCGGAGGGCTCGCGCCTCTGCCTCCTCAGCAGCTACAAGCCGCGCCAGCACCCCCTGTGTCTCTGAGGCTCCGGACGCCACAGACCTGTACATGCTTGAACCAGTCAGAGCCTGTATACCAAAGGTGCACCACATGCCTCAAAGCCGGCAAAGCATTGTGGGCTGACTGCTGTAGGGTTTTGCCCTAGGTCAAGTAGGAGAGCTTGCACTGCATGTCAAAGCTGCCACAGTCAGGCAGGCATTCATGCCCCATCTTTGCAGAGGACCAAGTCGGCCTCAGCGAATGCACACTGCGGGGAGAATCTTCCTGCCCTGCTGCCTTGAACTGCATGCAGGCTCGAGATGCACAAACCCACCTGGGCATGGCAGTGCTTGTGGCCTGCACCTCTGTTGAGGTGCCGCCTGCTGCCAATCAGAACCAGCCAGAAAACACACAGGGGCAGTGCTTGTGGCCTGCACCTCTGTTGAGGTGTCGCCTGCCGCCAATCAACACCAGCAAGCAACACACAGGGGCAGTGCTTGTGGCCTACACCTCTGTTGAGGTGTCGCCCTGCTGCCAATCAGAACCAGCAAGCAACACACAGGGGCGTACCCACCTGCGCAGGGAGACATTGTCTGCCTCCAGCTGGGCCACGCGCTCCCTCAGGCGGGCCTCGCCGTCCCGCATGGCCCTCCGCAGCTCAGCCTCACGATCCTCAGCTGCAGCATGGGCAGCTATGATTCAGCTGCTAGCAGTTGGTGCAGAGCCTGCGGGAGTTGGCACTGTGCAAAGTCAGCTTCAGTTCTCTCAGCTGCAGCATCAGCTTACAAACCTGACTTCTTGGGTGGAGACTTGTTGAGAAGCGGCCCGCAATGTGCAAGACCCTGCTTCTTGGCTCTGCACATCACGCCTTGGCGTACCATTGCAATGACCAAGCGCCAGCTGATGGGGTATGATGCATTAAGTCAGTTGCAATGCCAAAAAGAAAAAACACTGCTTCCAGCTGCAGGACATCCAGCGGACCCAGAGGCGGGACAAGGCTTCCAGCCACCCTGTTGTTTGAGAATGTAGCAGGGGAAAGCAGGCAGGTCAACAGGAAAGCAATGTGACTATTACCTTGCTTTCTGGCAACGGCAAGGGCACCGGCGGCGGCCACGACCTTGTCGGCGTGCACCTGCCCCTTGCTGACTGCCTCAGCAAGAGCTGCCTCAGCAGACTGCGCACGCCCCTGCGCCTTGTCCCTCTCCTGCTCCAAGCCCTGCAGCAGGGCACTGCAGCTGAGCTGTGGGATCATCTGAGCAGCAGTCGAAGTGGCCGCCAGGCCAGCTGCTCCTGCTCAAAGGACTACAACAGGCACTGCGGCAGGGCTGACACTTCTGGCCGCAGCCAGGTTGGTTGCATACATAAATATACCAAAAATTAATACAAAGATTAGATTGACTTGACTGCTGTCGTATACCTGTCAAGGGAGGTATGTCTGAGCTGGCTGCAGGGTCATCCAGAAGCGGTGCTGAGGTGCATACTTATGCATTTGGCAGTAGCCTCCAAAATTTGTGGCAGCTGGGCCACAAGCAGAAAAGTTGCTATCGGGGTTGGCGTCAAGGGAAGCAGCATGCTTGTCTTTGGCATGCCTGCTGCATGCAGGACTGTCTCCAACAAGTGCAGCGCGAGGTCTTTCCCGCGAACTGCAAACTTTGCAAGATCAGTCATACCAGCTGGCCCTCTCGGCAAGTTGCACTGTCTCAGCTGGCAGAGCTTGACAGTGCCCAGCACCACGGCGGGCTCACAGAACCCTCCGCAAAGCAAGCAGGGCAGGCGACACCCCAGACCCACTCTGAGGGTGTTGGCCACACGACGGACATCTGCGCGGGAGTCCTTGAGCTCCCCCTCCAAACGTGCGCAGCGCCTGCATGCAGACAGCAGCCTACTGTGCCCTACCTCCCAAACAGTGCTGGAAGCATCACATGGCTGACCCACCCAGCTGCGTCTCAAGACCCCTATGATACAGCACGTTGTTAAGAGCTCCAGCCCTGTGGCATGCTGCCAGGCGGTGCAGTGCTTCTTGCCACAATCTTGCTGAGACTGCACAGCGCATCCTTGTCACCAATGGTGTTTGCGCTGCCTCAAGTGGTCCTTGCTGGAGCGCCCCTGTCCCCCAGATTAGAAGTGTCAACCTTACCAGCTGTGAAGCCATAATGGTCTTTGCCTTCAATTGCTTGCTACAACACACAGCCTGTGCTGCCAGCTCGTGAGTCTGAGGGGCGCCACAACACAAGCAGTTCCTGAGCTCTTCAAGTCAGGGTTAAGGTTAGGATTATCACCTGTCTGCTGCCTCGGCCCGCCTCTCAGCCTCCATGCAGATCCCCTGCACCCGCTGCAGCGTCTCCACGTGCTGCGCCCCGTTGGCAGTCAGCCTGCCCCGCAGCTCCTGTAGCAGTGCAGGGATGCTTTATCATGGGTTGAAGACCCTTTTATCGATTGTTCAACAGAACAGATGTGAGCCTGCTAGTTCTGGCCCACGGCAGCCCAGCTTAGTGACACCAGCATGCAGGCAAATGCAGCCAGATGATGTCCCAGACGGTTACTTTTCACTCTTCTCAGCAGGCAAGGCCTACGCAGGGCAGCAGGGATCCTTGACGGCCAATCGTGGAAACATCTTAGATGCCCCCTCCCAGTCCTCAGCAGAGCAGGGCTTGCTCTCCTCCAACAAGTGCAGCAGGCCAATCACACATTCTCAAGTGAAGAGCCTTGTCACAGCCAATGCTCCCACAGCCGAAGCCCACCTGCAGTTGCCCCTCAGCCAGCTCCTGAGACTCATGCAGCTGGCGCTTGGCCTGCGCCAGCTCCTGCTGCAGGTGCTGCACCTGGGCCTGAGCCTCAGCAGCAGTCCCCAGGTGCTGCTGCTGCTCCCTCTCCCCTGCCAGCTCTGCAGAGCACACAGCACCACAGCTGGATGCTGTTGGCAGCGCCTTGCAGGCGCAACCTGTATCCAGGCACCACAGTCCGCTGGGTTGCCTCTTAAGCGTCACGGGAGGGACGCAGGTGATGCAGAGCGTGCTGCTGGTGGGGTTGCAAGTCGTGACGAGGCGCATGTCGGCTAGCTCCTCCAAGCCCTCAGCTGCCTACCCCACTGCGGCCTGCTGCTTTCTTCAGGGGCTGCATCACCACAGCCTGCATCCTCAGGGATGGCCTGCGCAGTCTCATCATTCAACCCCACCCCAGCATCCACACACATATCTGTTTTCTTGAGTCCTTCATGCGCTCTCCAGCCCAGCACTCCCAGACAGATGTGCCAGGTGCGCGCACCTGCTGGTGCGTCTGCCGGGCCGCCGTCGAGGCTGCTGGCCCAGTCATGGCTGGCCATGGACGCCGTCCTATTGTGGTGGGCAGAGGAGTACCCCTGGGAGTCCAGCTGGCCTGTGCTGGCTGGCTCATACACAAAAGCTGACTGCACATGCCCTTCAGGGGCCACAGTCAGGCGCAGGCTGACGTGCTCTGAAGGCCGCTGCGAAGCTGCGTCTGGTGGCACTGCAGCAGGCGCCAGCGGAGGCACGGCAGGGGTGCTGCTGCCTGAGGGGAGCCTGCAGCACAGCAAAGCAAGGGATCAGCAAGGGATCAGCAAGGGGCCAGCAAGATTTCACATCATCTAAGCTAGGCCACTGTTCCCCAGCCGCACAGCTGCAGTCCAGGCGGTAGGCAGCAGCAGAGGCCGTGTAGGTGTGCTGCTGCCTTGGGGAGCCTGCAGGACCAGCAAGGCAAGACATCAGCTCCTCAATTCGAATTGATGCTGCATACTGAGAGCTTGCAGCCTCAACTTCAGGAGTCCATGTTATGTGCATCACAACACCGGGTTGCAAGCACAAGCAACGCTCAATGTTCAAAGTACAGATCTTTCAGCCTGCTGTATTGCTCAATCACTCAAAGCCTGGTCAGCAGCCCAAGAGTGACTGAATCATTCCTGGCCATTACTGGGCACGCATGGTGCCCATTGCCTCTGCTACCGGCAGCAGCTGAGCCTGGCACTGGCAGTGCCCTCAGAGCGCCAAGCACCAAGTCAGACCATGCGCACAGCCCAGCAGTGCGCCTCACCTCTGTTGCATGTCCCTTAGCTGTGCGCCCAAGTCTGCAATCTGGGCAGCCTGGGCTGCGAGCTGCTCCCTCAGGCTGCTGATCTCCGCAGTGGCTGAAGTGACCAGCACGGCATTCACTGAGTCATCGTAGAACCGCATCTTCTCGGCGCCTGCCAGCATGGCCTGCACCTCCTCGTCGACTGCCTCTGGTGCCAACCCCTGGTTGACAAGCACCTACAGGCAGCGCCTGATGGGTGAGATTGCAGGGCGGGCTCAGGTGTAGGTCCCTATTGGTGCCAGGCCCTGGCTGACCAGTACTCTGCAGGCAGGGTGCAGCTCTTGAGCTTCCTGGGTGGGCTCAAGTGGCAGTTCCTGCCAGGATATTCAGCATGTCATCACCAGCTGCCTCTGATGCAAGCCCACAGCTGCAGGCGTGGGCAGACACCACTCGTGACAGCATGTTGGTTGTCTGCCAGCACGGCGGGCAGGTGGTCACAAGCTGCCTCTGGTGCCAGCCCAGTGCAAGCTTGTAGACTCAGGAGATCAGCCACGGCTCCCAAGGGCCGGCAAGAATCAGCAGTAAAATTGCAGTATGTGGGCATGCGGTGCAGCTGGCCCCTGCCATCCTGTGTTTGCCCAGCATGGAGTCTTGGCATGTGCAGCGCCAACACAACATCTGCATGCACTAATTAAGAAGCATTGTGCAGGGGACACACATCACACCTCTATCCAGCTCCCTCTACTGGGTACAGCAAGTGCATGCACTGACAGAAGAGAGTGCTGCAGGGGCACCTCACACAAGGTCAAGCCGGCATGAGCACGGAGCGCCTCTCAGCCTGTGCGCCGGGGAGTCAGCAGAGTCTCACCTGGTGCAGGGCTTCGTTCACAGCCTGCAGCTCCTGCTTGTCCTTCAGGTTCTGCATGACCAGGGTGCTGAGGTCTGCGCGGTCATACCACCTCAGTTTCTTGGCTGACTCCACAGGCAAGCGCAGGTACTGCTGCTTGTCGCTGGCCTCAGGGGATGCAGGCGCGCCTGAACGGCCATCAGCTGCCAGCCCCTGTCGGAGCCTGCAGGTAGCAGAGACTTGGCAGTGGAATTTCAGTTTTGGGCCCATGAGCAGATGATGGTGCAGATATAAGAGCAGATTGAAGAGGAATGCTGACCTGGCTGCACCATCAGAGAGGGCGCTGACATTGGTAATGGTGCTGCGCAGGCCATCCAGCCGATTCTGCCAGAGCTTGTTCATGTCAATTCCTCACAACCATCGCTGGCTATGAGTGCTGCTGTGCAGCGGATTTGGCAGACCACGTCTGCATCTGATCGATGACAAGTTGCAGCCTGATCTCAGACTACTTCTCAAAAATGACAGTAGCGTTCAATGCCTGATGACGAAGAAGCTCCTCTTTCTGATAGCCCCTCTCTCTTGAAATCCATGTGATAGGATTTGTGACCGTTTGAACCTAAGAGCTAAGACCTAAAACTTTGGTCAGATGAGACCAGTGTTCCCTCCTTCAAGGGAACAATGTCAGCAGCAACTCTAGGGGCAGATGACTACACCAGACAGCCAGGTGACCACATTACATCCAGTACTGGCCTTCCAATCCTTGCTTGACACTCAAACAGTGGACTAAGAATGCCAGCTCAACAGTGCTTTGATGAGCACCAAACAAAAGGCATGCAGATGTTTGCAGGTGGACAGCCTGCCTCTTCATGCAGTCTAGGAGCTGCTAAGCAGGCTTTGAAACACAGCTCATGGAGCTCAGGCGCTTGAGAACAGCCTGGCTTGCTGGATGGAGGGAGGGACAGCGCATTCCAGGCATCCACTGGCCAAGCTCTTGCTGTTGTTCATTCAGGGATCAGACCTGCTGCCTGCTGCTGCTAGCGAGCTCTTGCCAAGGCAGTGGACACCATATATGGCAGCTGTTACCAGGGCTTGGCAGGACAGCCCAGGTGTTGCAAGCCAGTGCTGAGAACACCATGACTTGTGCTGCACTGTCTTGGGCACTGCACACATCATCAATCCTTCTCAACGTCTATGGAATCCAGGCATCTGCAGAGCCATCTGGCGACAGCGTCAGCAAACACTGAGGCCTTTTCAGCGCTCCAGAACTCCAACGTTGGTTAACTCCACCAGATTTGCCTTCAGCTTCACCCCAAGCGCCCTGCTGATCTCCCTGAAAGCACCTTTGAGGTTCTGCTGCTGCCGTGCAGCCATCTCGACACTGATTGTCCAGATGACAGCTGGCTGTGTGAGTGCTTGATATCTGCAAACATGACAGTTTACATCAAATACAAAGCCGCAGACAGGATCACCATCACCTGTCAGACCGCCAGTCCATGTCATCTGCCGCCACTTCAACACACAGCTGCTTGGATGTGCCAAAGCGAGTCGGCTCGGCCAAGCCAACCACTGCAGTCAGCCAGGCCAGCGCATTACTGACCTCCCTGACACCTGCAAGAGGCCACAGAAGCTTTAGGGAGCATGGAGAAGCAGTAAGTTGGGTGGAGCTTGGTTCACAGCCGCAACGCCGGCTTCCATGCTGTGCATAGCCGAGTGGCCGCCTTGCTTGCTGTGCACATGCCCTCACGGTCAGCACTCGGCCCAGTGCAAGCCAAATTGCCCTATGTCACTGGCCAAATTGCCCAAGTAACCTCAGCTGGTGAAGTAGGCAGGAGGCAGGCAGAAGCTTGCACAGCCGATTGACTGGCTTCCAGGCTGAGCACAAGCCATGAGGGTTAGGGGCCCAGGCCAAAGTGCCTTTATCATCAGCCAATATGCATGACAAGCTTCCATCTGCCAGAGAAAGCAGGAAACCAGGCAGAAGCGCGCACAGCAGAGTGGCAGGCTCCTAGGCGGTGCAGACGCCACAAGTGCAGGCACTCAGTCTGTGTGAAACAGAACATCTCCAGCATCAGCTGGTCCTCAGGCCCTGCCCCTCACCCACCTCTGGTGGGGTGCTCTGCAAGGAGACGCTCCCTCAGCACCTGCTTGCTGCCAAGGCCATGCAGCCACTCAGTACAGTGCTGCAGAGTGGAGCAGACATTGTACTTGTCAGCAATGAGGAGCAGGTCCAGCAGGGTGTTGCTGGACAGCCTGGACAGGCCAGACCCCGGGTTGGTGCCATAGATGTCCCTCAGCAGCACCTGCAGGCTCTCGCTGCTGTCCTGGACCTGCAGCAGTACAGCCTTTTAGACAGCATGGAAGGTGCCAGTGCTGAGTCAGCGCCAGAACAGGCTGTGATGCCCAACACCAGCTGCAGCTGCCCAGTATTTCTATCGAGGCCCACTGTGATCAGAACTACAGCGCAACCACGCAGGCAGCACATGCAGAGGCCCAGCAGGCTCATCTTGAGGCGCCTGGGGGCCCGTCTCAGGAGCAGCATGTTACCGAGTGGCTCAGAGTGCACATTGATGAGCTGTGAATGGGCTGGCAGCTCTGCGCCATCCTCAGTAATCAGGATGCAGTCTGTTGGGCACCTGCACTTGGCTGGCAGGTAGCTGAGCTGCATCTGGCCAGCTTGATGAGGCCTCGCCCTATACAGATTGCTGATTCTGGACACAAAGGCTGATTGACCAGTCAATCCTGCAAAAGGTGCCTAACCATGCATGTGCAGCTTGCCAGGATGTTGCCTATGCCAGGACCTGTGCTGCAGTGAGCTGATGGCAGGCTACATGATCGACAGAGGTGACATTCCGTCACAGTGCTGTTTCAGATGGAGATGCTGTCCAAAACTTTGCAGTTCACAGTCTGCAACAGTGCTGAAGACATGGACGACCAGCAGAAGGAGCAGCGTGGTCAGATCTTGCCACAGTCATATGTGGCGTGGCTGAGGAAGTGGGCTGGGGAGAAGGCTTTTCCGATGAAGAAGTTCCGAAAGGCAGTGACTGGGGCAAGGGGGAGCTGCAGTGCCTGCCCCATCAGGTTTGCACGAACTGACAGCGGCAGGCAGCGCATCATGCGTTCTGTCTCATAGGCCCGCAGTGCCTCTTGCAGACCTTCCATCTGGACAGATCGGAGGGTGGGAGGGGGCGCCTGGCCAGCGACTGATGGCGGCTGGCTCTCGTCAATGGCCTTCTTAAGGTTGCGTGCCAACACGATGGCATCCTGCATGGCAGTGAGGTGGAGCAATCCAGGCTTTGTGCTTCCACTACGCCACCTGCCCCTTTGGCTGCAGCCCATCTGGGCAGAGTGCAGGGCCCTCTGCCGTCTGGCAGTAGGGGTATGTCGAGGTTGACAGGCAGTTCAAGGTAGGATTTGCACATGACAAAGCCGCCATGAGGTTGGATAGCTCCTTGGGGGCAAAAGGCAGGCACATGGTGCCAGGGCTTGGCTTCCAATGCACTGACTTCTCATGATGCATGTTATGCTTCAGACGCAGTGGACTTGAAAAGCAGTGGCCAAAGTTGCTTGCATTAGCTTTGAATGCGTGAATTAGCCTGGAATGCTTGACCTGGAATGCAGGTGCGCGCATATGCTGAGACATCTTCTGCGGCACTCCATACACACCCTCATCAGCAGCTCTCACCTCTAGTGCAGTGCAACCACCCTGCCCAAGGTTGGGTGTCATGGGGTGGGCTGCATCGCCAGTCAAGGTCAGCGCTCCCTTACCCAGCGCCTGGCCTGGGAGCGGCCACCTGCAGCACACATAAGCGGTGATACAAAAGTCTCTGCATGCTCAATGCCAGAGTATTTGCCTACAGCACTCAGCAACGAGAACACAAGATCTTCAACACCCCAGGCAGCATGAGCAGCACCTGGGCTCAGCATCAGTGCCCTCAGCAGGGTGCAGGTAATGCAGCAGGTGATGTCTGCCAACTGGCCCCACAAAGCAACTGCAGGGCCCTCTGCTTGGCGCCCCCCATTTCCCCAGTGCTGTGGCTGTACCTTCCACAACACAGCCCACCTGTTGCTGCCAGACTGCAGGTGCTGAGGCAGGGACTGTTCCCAAGAGCTAGCATGCTCCCTCCTTGATAGCCGTGCACACCAGGTCCTGCTCCCCAGAGCTAGCATACTGCTTCCAGCAGCACTGTCCATCAGCTGTGCGCATAGGGGCTGGGTCCCTGGAGTTAGCATGCTCCCTCAAGCAGCCTTGTGAATCAGCTATGCACACCAGGGCCTGGTCCCAAGAGCTAGCATTCTCCTTCCAGCAGCCCCAGATGCCAGCTCTGTACTGTGACGCCCTGCTCCCCAGAGCTAGCAGGCTGCTTCCAGCAGCCTTGTGCATCAGCTGTGCATGCCCAGAACCTGTTCCCCTGACAGGCATGCTCCCTCCAGCAGCCTCATGACATCAGCTGTGGACACCAGGACATGGGCACCAGAGCTGGCATGCTGCTTACAGCAGTCCCTTGTTTCAGCGGCAAACACACAGCCCCTGCCCGGTTACCCGTCTGTGATGCGGCTGCAGGTCATGCGCGCTGGGGGGGTTTGGCTTGATGTCCTCGACCACCGCAATTGATGTCAGTTGTGTACACCAACAAAATCCAAATCTGTCAGTGATGCAGCTGCGGGTGTGTGCTGAGTGGTTCAGCAATTCCAGATGACATCAGCCATACACAACCAATACGCCCGCCACCGCGTATGTCCTCCCTCCCACCAGTCAGTGACGCAGCTGCGGATGGTACACTATGTGCAGGATGGCCTCAGCTGCTCTGAAAGACGTCAGCTGTGCACACCAACAGGGCCTCCCACCTGTCCGTGATGCGGCTGCGAGTGATGCGCCCCAGGGGGGTGTGCTGGATGGCCTCAGCCACTCCAAATTTCCAGTCCCGCACATAGGACATGGCATCGCGCTGCATGTCCTCCTGGCTCATCTGAGGGCAGTTCTGCAGCCACATTGTTGGCAGTGAGCATACAGGAGAGGCATCTTGCACAACACAATGTGCAGCCAGCCTGCATCTGCAGGCATGAGCAGGGGTGCACAAGAGGTAGCACGTGCAGGCAAAGTTTGTCTTGCACACTGCCACTCAGCAAGAGGTGCAGAAACTCCCCTGCGTGCTTCACGAAGTATGGGGCAGTGCGAATAGCAAGCACGCTGAGGGAGAACAACAATGAGGTGTGCAGCCACGAGTTGAAGGATTGAGGGTGGCATGTCAGAGCAAACGCTGCAGACTGGCCTGCCATCCATGGGATGAGGCCATAGGAAGCTGATCAGACACCGTACTCTTGAGCTCAAAGCGGTCAACACTGCACACTGCACACTGAACGCTGCACACAGCTGTTGTTGAGCTGCCAGAGAGCTGCAGAGTTGTGCTGGTCAGGGGCCAAAGACCCTGCCAATCCGGGTGGAAGAGCACAGGGCCACAGGTCTATACCCTCCAGTGCTCAGCAGACCAGATTGAGACCCGTGTGCTGACCTGGGACGTGTTGAAGACTGTGAACCAGTAGACCTCCCTGCTGTTGAGTGGGTACATGCCCGCGCGTACCCCGGAGCCCCAGACCTGCCGGCACGTGTCTTCGGGTATGGGCACCATGTTCTCAGGGAAGACCGCCACGCCCCTTCAGACGCAGCGTGTGACTCAGCTGAGGGCTTGACAGCATGCAAGACAGCACGGTCACAGCCCTGCATGGCCTGGAGGACGACAGCTTCAGGGGTCCAGAGATCTCCACTGCCACTGCCCTGCAGCAGGCATCTCAGCGACTCTCACCCTGGGAACCTCCAAGCACCGCAGTCGCAAGTGCAGGGCTGCTGGCTGCACGAAAAGGGTCGTTGCCTCAGTCTGGTGGCTCCACAAGAGCAGCTGCCTGGACTTCTGCTTCTGCAATGCCATCCGGGTGCCTACGGCCCACGGGTGTCCACCCACGCAGTTCTTGCATGCCAAGACTGTGGTGACCTGCCTTTGAAAGAGAGGAAGGCACACAGCAACATGTGCAATGCTTCGCTGGAACGCAGCTGCTGCATCGTACCTGTACGCGCTGTAGCCTGCGTAGCCTGGCTGGGCAAGGCCCAGATCAGCTGCGACCCTGCTGCGGCCGCCGTCCGCGCCCACGATGACCCGTCCACGCAGCTTGGTGCCGTCTTCCATCTCCAGCAGGCCTCCTGCAGCAGAATGTAACACCCCTTCAGACGGGATGTGACAGTTGCGACCGAGATCCCAGAGCCCCCAGGGCAAAGAGGATGCTCGGTGTCCTTTTACGTTCCACTACGGCTGTGACTGCAGCTGAAGCTTCCCTTCAGCCCAGGGAAAGTGCAGAGCGCCTCACCGTTGATGTCAGTGGAGGCCCTCGCGATGCGCACGCCGTACTTGACGGTCCCCTCGGGCAGGAGGTCCTTAAGCACGCGCAGCAGGCCTCCCCGGCTGACGCCACGGAACTCGTGTGGTCCTCCCTCACACTCATCCAGGCCAAAGCCCCTGAGCACAGCCCCTTGCGCTGAGCACAGCTCAATCCTGCAGGCAGGCAGCCAGGGATGCTGTTGCAGACCTGCCGTTATCGCTCTGACAGAAGCGACAGCTCTTTTGGCATCAATGGTTGCTCTGTTGATTATATACAAGTGGAAATTGCTTCCCACAGTGGCAGTGAAATCAGATCCTGTTCCAGGTGCATGAAGTTGATTCTCAATCCTTGTTGGAACGCTTGATACTGCCCCAGACAAGCAGGCTGCTGCCAGCGCAAGGTGGAACAGCCCTGGCCAAGTCCCTGAGCACGATTCCGTGCGCTGAGCACAACTCAACCAGGCAGGCAGACAGGGGGCAGGCCTGCAGTGCCCCAGGCACAACAGAGACTGAGCTGCACAGGGCCCTTGGGCATGGAAATCATGCTTCCAAACAGAGGTGCACAGCCTCACTTTGTCAGCAGGGAGTTGTCCCTCCTGATGGCGTCCCCCACTCCCAAAGCGTCCAGGGCCTTGAAGGCATTGGTCCACATGCCAATGGCGCCCCCCGAGTCCCGCAGCTCCTCTTCCCGCTCAAACACCACGTAGGGGATGCCCACCTGCACACAAAGCGACTGTGTCAGCTGTCACAGGTTGAGGTGATCTGAGCTGAGGGCTGCCTGCCGCCGCAGGCAGCACTATGTCTGGCACCATGCCTCCTGGCAGACGCCCTCTGAGCGGATGACTCCAGGCACCCCTGATGGACTTTGGTGTGACCCCTGCTGTGTGTGCAGGATGTATCGTATGACCGTGCTCTAGTATGGGCTGCTCAGCACCATTTACTGCCCATGTGGAGCCAGCAGAGGCAGTTGCATGCCACACCTTCTGGCAGGCAGCCGCTGTGGCCAGACCTGCAATGCCAGCTCCAACAATGATGACTTCATCCTGATGCACGCTGCCAGCCTTGCGCTGAGGCCTAGATCTGGGAATGCTGTCCAATGACCTGCCTGCTGTGGCATCCACAGCAGTAGTTGCATTCTGGCATCTGGTTCTGTTCAGCTGAGCAGCTCCTCGCTTTGCACAGTTCCAGCTATGTGAATGATGCCTTGGCCATATTCTGGGAGCTATTGCAAAGCACCGGGGCACTGCACATGCAGCTAAGGTGTCCATGCTGTGCTGCCACATCAGGCCAAGAAAGCTGAAATGCTGCGCCTATGAGACAGCTACGACACAGCTTCAAGACCCCAGCTGCAGGACTCGCAACATTGAGTTTGACAGCAGCACCTGATTTGCTGAACCCACACTGGCGAGCCCCTTCTGACTTTGTTGAGCTGTATTTTTTCCGCTCTAATCAAGCCGTGATCTGCCAGCCAGCCTCTGTGCTCAGGATGTCTGAAGAGATAGTGCTGTCTATCCCAGAGGTGCAGCTGCACAAGGTGAGGTGACAGTGTGCTCTCCAAGGCAGTCCTTGTGCAGACCACTTGGCATGTTGCACAGGAGAGCGGGGTACCCTCCAACAGCACAGAGGCCTGTGGGCCCTTTTGGTGGCTAAGCCTCCTGCTGAGAAATCTGCTGCACATGCGCCTCACTTGTTTGATAACAACCATGCTGCCGCTGCTGTGGGGGCGACACCCTTTTTCCTGAGTCAGAGTTGGTGCCTTCCAGCGTTCACACTGCCCTGCTGCAGGTTGAGGGCCAGCAGGAGAGCCTCCTGGAGTGGGGCCCCCTGACAGTGCATCTCAAGAATGGGAAGCCCAGCGAAGTGCAAGTGCAGGTGAGGGACAGCAGGGCAGGAGCAGTTGGTTGACGACGATGCAAGTGATGTCAATAGCACAGGAACTGGGAGCTGGCCTGCAACTCTGGAGGGGAAAAGGAGGGGAGGCTGGTGGCTGCCGCCCCGCCTTGCAGGGGGCCATTGCAAGACAAAAGCAACCTCCACCTGGCCTGCCCATGCCTCACTCAGTGAGCCCACCGACCCCATGAATCCGGCCAATCTGGTTGGCAGGGTGGTCAGTGGCTCGCCAGCACACAGGCCCCCCGCTGATGGTGCGGGAGGCCACTGCGCTCGCGGCAGCAAGCTTCCTCTCAGGCCTGCTAAAACGTCCTCTCCCGAGGCTGGCCTCAGGCCTCTGGGGCCGGTCGCCCCCTGGAAGGGCTGCAGCCCCTCTCCCTGCTTTGCATACATTCATGGAGCCCTGTGGCTGGTCCACAGACTTTTTGAGACAGCAGCTGGCCTTCATCCCCCTGGAGGTGTGGCCCTCTGCAAAGGATTGCAGCACTCAGCAACATTGTGGAGACCCCTTTGCTGCAATTCCAGCTCTGTCTCAGGGCTACTCAGAGTGTCCATACAGGCCAGTGGGCAGAGCTGCTGCCGTCATATGATTCTCCAGGCTCCTTGGCCACACCTTCTATGCAGCTTGTCTCACCCTGCTGGCCCCATGCTGTGCAGGTGGGCAAGATCACATGGGACCTGGAGACGACGATGCCCACACTTCAGGCGAACGCCCACACCTTCATGTTTGCCATGCCTGGCACCCAGTGCTTCTACTCAGTCCTCTTGGCATCGAGTGAGCCTCATGCTGCACTCCAATCTTGCTATGCCTGGCAGTCAGCTTTTCCACTCAGTCCCTCCTTGGTATCAAATGAGCCTGTTGCACCACGCCTTGACATCTGCTATGACCAGCTCTCAGCGCATCTACTGCTGCTGGTCTTTTCGCAGGCACGCCTGTGGAAACCGCCCAGCTGTTCTCCAGCATTCTCGGGGAGTGCACCTCGTACCAGATAGCGGGCACGCTCACCAATGACGGCTCCAGCACCATCACAGAGGAGATCACAGAGTCTCTGCTGAAAGTGAGTCCCCCGTGCTGACCGCTTGAAGGGCCAGGTGCAGGGAAGGAGGCTGTATACCCCTCAGCAAGCGTGAATTCATGCACAGGAGAATTTGTTGACACTGCAGCAGGGGTGGTGCATTTGTTGCTTGTTGCTGTCGCCCACACTGGTCTGGCCAAGGGGCTTACCTACTGATGCATGACGCTGCAAAGTCTGGTGCGGAGCAGCAGCCCTGCTGGCTGAGCTGCTCTGAGGTCCTGCTTGATGCAAAACCCCAGAGGCGGTTACAGATGCAGCACATCTTTTAGGGGTTCATAGCACTTCGATGCTGCATCTGACCTGGCTGCCAGAGCATGTAGTCTGAGGGTGCAGCCCACACGCAGATGCTGCCGGTCTGACTAGAAAAATTGACACACAGCCTGCATACATGCCCTTTCTCACTCTCACATGGCGGCTGCAGGATGAGAATATCATTCGGAAGCCGCAACCTGAAATGGGTGGGGCAGCGTCAGTGGACTCAGCAGATAGCTCCCCAGAAAGGGAGCAGCCGGACGGGCGCACCACGTCTGCACGGCGCATCTCCTTGGGTGAGCCTGCCGAGCTTTAGCTGACCTCTGCCTGCTCCACTGACGCTGCTGCCAGCGCTTGCAGTTGGTCCTGCCTCATACCTGCTGCCAGCAGCACCTGCTCGTGGTTCTGCTTGAACCAAACTGAGGTCAGGACCTGCCATGAGTGCCGTGACACCAGTGCCTATTCAAATGAGACGGCGTTGGTCACATGCCAGGCAAGCACCTTAGTGCACTGACCAGCTCACAGGGGGTATGACAGGCGCACGTCACATACTGTGCGCGTTGACTCCACAGTGGGGCACACTGAGGTCCGAACTGTGAGCCCTGCTGGCCCTCCAGCAGCTCACATGCCAGGCCTGCATCCAACTCTGCACGTCATTACTGCCTGGATCCTGAAGGACACCCTTGCAATGCTTAGCTGGTGATTGTCTGACAGCGTTACATGTGCCTGCAGGCGCTGAGAAGATCAAAGGAGCCATTGGGGTGGGGGCCGTGTATGCCAGTGAGAAGATCGCCCAGGCAGGACAGAAAATGCAGGAGCGTGTGAGGCCCAACGAGCAGCCCATGAAGATAGACCCTAGAACGCAGGCATTGTGAGTAACGCCCCTGGCTATGTGCACTTGGCTGTATGCACACCTGCAAAACGCCCCCAGCACCTGCAGAGCCCCCTTAGTAAGTGATGGCACCAAGACTGCCTTGGTGCAGCCCTGGATGGCAAGAGCTGGCTGCCAGGCCGCTCTTGTGAGGCCCCGCCTCCCTGACACCTGCGCAGCACATGCAGCAGCCTGCATTACACTCCCTCTGAGCCACACACATCATACTCAACTGTGTCTGTGACTTGCAGGTTGAAAAAGTGTCGCCAGGTGGCTCACAGCGTGAACCACCTGTCTGGGACAGTCACAGGACAGGTGGCAGACATGTCCATTCGCGTGGCAGACGGCATCGTGCGGCGCATGGGTGGCAGCAACTATGGCCAGTGAGTGGCAAACTGTGTACCTGGCACCGCCTTGCGTTCATGGCATGTCTGCAGGTGGCTGTTCAGTGTCTGGGCAGCAAACTATGGCCAGTGGGTGGCTGCTTTACATTCTGCATCGCTCATGCTGCATGGTGTTCAGGCATGGATGGCAGCAGCAACACATGCAGTTCTGAGTGCCATCTCTCCATGGCACAGCCGCCTCTTGTTGGGCCATGCCCACCCAGCTCTTAAGAATGGCCATCCCCCTCATTGCTGGGAATAGACATTCAAGGCACTTCCTCCCAAATTGATGGTTTGTAAACAAGGCCTTTCCCCTGGAAAGGTGCCATTTGACGCTGCAGCACTGACCAAAATACCCAACTGAGCATGGTGCTTGCGCCACAACAGCTGGTCTGCAGACTGGCGAAGGCAACTTACATCTGCTGCCTTGGCTTTGTGCTTTGAGGGGCGTGCAGTGTGACAGTGCGAAAGTCACCTGAATGGGCTAGCCTAGGCGAGCCGTCATGCTCTGCCTGTGAGAGGAAGTTCCAACACACAAGTGTCCCTGCAGCCTAGCAGTAGTAAACTCTTAAAGACTCAAGTGAAATGACTTGTGCAGGGCAAGCGCTTGACTATGTCCTGGCTGCAGGGTGTGATTCTGCGCTGCAGGCAGACTCAGCTACAACAGCATTTGCTGTCCTCTGGTATTTTATGAGGTGTATCTACTTGTGAGTCGGGCTACTATGTCCTCCTCATCGGCCAGTGTCAAGCAAACAACCTGCACCCCTGAACAAGCCCTGCTCAAGCCATCTGTGCTGTTCTGCAGAAAGCTACAGTCTGATGCCAAGCCCACAAGAACCAGTGCGGCCAAGGAGATTGCAGCTGCATCAGTGGTGGCGGCAGCAGAGATCTATGAGAGCATGTATGCGGGCGCTATGACGGTGATGAAGAGCGGTGGCAGCACAACTGCAGACTTTGTGGGGCACAAGTGAGTACAATGGTACAACTACACTTCCTTACAGCTGAGCATTCCTGGAACCCTGTGTGGGACTGCAACAGCACTTCTGAGCAGTGGTGACACCACTGAGGGCACAAAGTGAGTATAATGATGCATCCAGCATTCCAGTATGGCGCATCCAGACGTTTTGTGCCAGGCAGAGGACCTGCCAGTGGCAGACAACAGTCTCGCTCACCAGCTGTGGGCCTCTTGTGGACTTGAAGTTGCTCACCAAGCAACCTGCTGGCCTCTGGCGGACAGTGAAGTCCTCACCCAGCACCTGCTGGCTTCTGACAGATAGCTAAGGTGCTCATCATGGTGACAACAGAATCAACTGTTGGTTGGTTAAGCTGCAGTCTGTGCTGCTTTGTCCAGGTCTGCCTGAGGCATCAGGGTTTAGTATTGTAAGAAATATGTGTGATGCACTGCTTGAGCCGGCCTGGGCTGGGCCCACTGGAAGTGAATTGCCTTCCTGGCTGTTTATATTGCCTTTCCAGGTTGACAGGCCCCACCTCCAGACCCTAGGTGCCACCTGCTGGTGGTAGCAGGTGGGCCATCATATGGAGAAGAAAACCACCCCTGCGGGTCGTGGACCACCTGCTGAAAGGACAATGGTGCATGCCTTCCCTTCTGCACAGTCCGCCTTATTGTTGGTGTTCTGCAAGCTGGACTGCTCAAATCTAGAGCTGGATCTCCGTCATGTGGCAGCCAGATTGCAGCATACCAAACCAGTGGTGGAACTTCAAGCTGCACATCTGTGGGCCTGATGCTTGGCAACCAGACCTGGGAAGCTCCTGCTGCGCCTACGCACCCCACACACTGGTACTACATCGGCTGTAGACAAAGTGCTTACTATCCCTACTTTTACGTGAAGGATGTTTGGGTTGGACATTCTGGGGCAGGCACAGCATGTGGAAGCTGACATTGCGCCTTGGCCTGCAGGTATGGCCCTGATGCTCGTCAGGCTGCCGGCGATGTGTCCACGGCAGCCATTGAAAGTAGTGCAGCCTACTACAACATGACCCGCATGGGCGTCCGTACAGTGGCCAAGCGCATTGCCAAGCGCACCGCCAAGGGCCTGGTCAAAAACACTGTTCTGACAGGTAGGGCAAGCCTGGCCTGCTGAGTGGTTATTAATTCAGCTGTTGCAAGGGGGCCTTATGTTACTGTAGTTGGCAGCCTGGTATGCTACAAGTGCGCCACGCCAGGCCTGGTCGACGACACTGTGCTGACAGGTGGGGCAAGCATATGTCAATCTCTCTCTCTCTCTCTTCATAATCAACTTGTGCCAAGATGTGGGTGAAGTCAAGGTGCTTGTCTGTTGAGTTGCTGGCAGTTGAGGCAAACTGGCAATGCCAACACAATGTTTTACTGCCCAGGACACCGCGAAGGCCCACATCAACAATGCTGCACTGGCAGGTGGGGTACACATGTTCATCTGTATCCAGGTCATTGCAAATCTTTCAGGAATCTTGAGGCCTGGTTCAGAGGTCTGCTGGCAGGTGAGACCAGCAGCTGGGCACATTGGTGGTTGAAATGCTGACTGAGGTTGCCCAGATGATGTGGGCAAGATGCTTCAGCTGGTGTGGAACAGCCTTTGCCATGTTGCTGAGAGGCTCCCATTACATCTGCTCCACTCCCATTTGATGACCATTGCTTTGGCATACTCTGGGGCATGCCTCTGGATCTGACCAAACAGCCACAGGTTTGTGCACGCAGCCAAGGGTGTTGCCACTGATGTGCAGGCATAGGTTACGGCACACAGGCCCAGCAGGGGCAGGCTGCAGCCAAAACCTTCAATTCAGAGATGGCTGGCAGTGCACAGAGTGGGCCCCAGAGGGCGCCGGCCCCAGGCGGGTCTGGCCACGCAGCCCCTCAAGCGGCACAGGCAGCGGGCAGGCCAGGATTCTGACTTGTATAGGTTCCAGAACCCCGTCAAAGAGTGCAAGTCGTGTACATAGAGCAGCTGCTGCGTCCACTGACACTCCCTCCTTTTGCGTTCAAACAAAGTGAGCAGGGGCTTCACGGGTCCCCACGCAATGAACCCTGCCAGTTTTGATTTCGTTTATGACGCCCCAGTGCGCTCTTGAACTGCTTCACCGCCTAAATACAGTATCAGCTGTTGAATTGCCTTCATTTCAATGGCCATGAATATGAGCAATCAACGTCCATGAGGCTGTTTACTGGAACAGACACTGCAAGGTCAGGCTTTGCATGCAAAATTGCTAGCATGCGGGTCAGGCCACAAAAGTAGCTGTCTGACACCTTGAATTCTGTACATTCGGTCTTTCAACTGCGAAATCACGCTGGACGCTTCACAGCCTGCATAAGGATGGCTCCAGTCCACTTTGAGAAATAAACAATAGCCAGCATGCATTCACAAGCTGCATCATTGTCGGTGAAGGGATGCAAATTGATTGGGTGTCACGCCTTCCTCATGGCAAGCGGCTTGTCGTCCTCAGAGTCTGACTCGTCATCATCCTCAAAAGCTCGATCCTGCAGCACCGAGCATGAGACTGAGCATGAGCCTGTATCAGAACATATTGCACATGGTAGTGCTCCAGCGCCTTGGCCAACCCTCTTTAAGCTTGGGCCATGCCCTTGCCCCTCCCATTGCTGCTGCGCAGAGGATGGGCACACTTGGCTGGCAAGTTGCACAAGTTGCCGTGCTTACAGCCCAAAATTGAGTTGCCCAAGGCACCAGCTGCAACAAATACAAATAAAGCAGGTCGTGCTAGCTGGGACGATGCTGTGTTTCTGCTGCCTGCCAGGGAGGCCCCTACTTCCCAGCCTTTCTCACAGTCCCCCTGCCGACCGCCAAGTTTGGTAACACTAAACGGACACCATGGTGACAATACTTGAAGCCTGCACTGAGAAAGGGGTAAGGCAGTGCACATCAAGGAACAGCAAAACACCAGGTGCCAACCTCCAACACAGGAGTGCAGCTGCCAAAGTCATGCCTCAAGCCTCACCTGCCCCTGACACTTGGTCAGCAAAGGTCCCATCTTGCCATCTCTGCTGCCTTTGCAGACAATGGCGGCACCCTACAGGTCCCGAGCCCTTCAACCCCAGCCCAGCAGCTGGCTGCCGACTGCCGCAATGCAGACCGCAGGCGACTGCAACCAATGCCCCAAAGAACTACACGAGCCAAACCCTCGCCTCACCTCTTATATTATTGCCCACTGCACGTGATCAGGTAACCCATGTCCCCGCCCAACTGCTTCCAGCCGTCAGGCCCAGTACCTAGCTGCAGCTGCTCTTTCACTAAGCCACAGACATTCACTAAGCTGTTAAGTTCAACTGAGCTCGGAGACAGCAGTTAGCTGCCGCAACACAACTGCTCCTTAGACTGCACGAGCTGGGCATACGCATTGCCCTCTCTGTTGCCGTCTGCCAAACATTACAGCACCCTACAGCTTCAACAACCCCAGGCCAGCAACCGAGCGTGATCAACGGCTGCAAGCTGCTGCTACACACCTGGCCCTTGGCCTTTTTGAGCTGAGGACCCGCCTTGGCCTTCCCTGTGTTGCCCGCTGAAGATGGTCGCACAGCCGGCGCCCGCTTCTTGAGAGCGGGTTTCTCGTCGAAGTCGTCATCATCGCTGTCCTCAGACTCTGACTCCTCCTTGCCTGCAGTCAGAGTGCAGCTTTCACCATCCATTGCACTGCTTGGGCCTTGTCCTGTACATGTTGTTCTCCTTAGGGTTCTGATTCCTCCTTCCCTGCAGCCAGATTGGCCTGCAGTGCAACCTGTACCATCCTTGATATTGCGTGGGCCCTTAGCCCCCCTGCAGCCTGAGTACAGCTGCCATCGTCCATGGCACTGCTTGAGCACTGCCCTGTGGAGACTGCTGGCCTGTGAGTCTGACCCCTCATAAAGCCAAAGTGCAGCTCTCATCATTTGTAACACTGCTTGGGCGCTGTCCTGTTGAGATTGCTGTCCTCAAGAGTGTGCCCCCTTGTAGCTCTTGGCATGCGCCAACAGACCGCTCACGTTTCCGCTTGGCTGGCGCCGCCTTTGCCGCCTTCTCCTTCTTGCCAGCCGAGCTTGGGCGCTTGGCAGGCGCCTTGGTGGGCGTGGCCTTCCGCTTGGCAGGCGGCGAACCCCTGCAGGCAGCCAGAGCAGCCACATGTTGGGCATGTTTGTGCCACGTGGCTGCAGGAGCCCATGTGGAGCTCATGATTAGCTAACAAGTGCAAGAACATCAATTCAAAATTGAAAATGATTTCACCACGCTGGCCTGTGTGTGCAGGAGTACGTGTGAGCAAAGCAGCACGGCCTTGCAGCCCAGCAGTCTGCCGGAGTCCTTGTTGAAGGCAGTGCAGGGACAGCCTGCCCAGCACGGTGCATGCATGGCACTGCCCAGCATGCAGCTGCAGCGCTGCCTGGCCGAACCTGACACTGGCCAGATTCAGTCGCCCCTGTGCAAGTGCAGATGGCGGGCCTGGGTCAGCAAGCCCCATGGCTGCACCACTGGCCTCCACCCCAGGGCAAACAAAGAAAGCTCACTTGGCTGCCTTGGTGGAGTCCACATATGCCTGAGCCTCATCCTCTGGCAGCAGGCCATGTTGCACCAACCTGTACCATTAAAACAAGAATCGAAAATGCAGCGCAGGCCATGCTGCACCATCCTGCGCCAGGAAGATGCGAAGCGAAGATGCGGGAGGGCTATGCTGCTTTGGCCAGCACTAGGACCACACAGGTTGAAGATGCAGCTAAGCAGCCTGTAGACTGAAGCTTGTCAGCTCGATCCTGCCAGACATGCCAAGCGCTGCAAGAGCCCACAGCTGGCTACCCTGCAAGCAGCAGTGCCTGCTCCCCCGCCTCAAAACTAACCCTGTCTGTAGATGCAGGCAGCCTGGCTTTCAGCAGATGCCGCAGGATGCGGCAGGGGGGTTTTCAGGGTTGAGGGAGCAGGAATATGAGCGCCAAGCAATCGGAGTGTGCAAAGATGCCTGGCTGCACATGCGCAACCTGCTCACCATTTCTTGGACATCTCACTCTCCGGCCGCTGCTCCAGCAGGGAGGTGTAGAACCTCCTCAGAGGGTCCGTCTGCAGGCGCAAGAACAGCAGCGTGACCACTGTTGTTGGGCAGCTAAAGCATGTTTACATGTGCTGCGGCCCCCTTGCAGATGCAGGCTGCCTGCAGGGCATCTGCCTGCAGGGTGGGCCGCCCTTCCAGCTGCTCTGCACGGTCCAGGCAGCCCCTGGGCCCTATCTGCGTCACACATCCCAGGCCCAGGGCTGCACCACATGACCCTTGGGCACCTCATCAGAGGCGTGCGTCTCCTGTCACAGCAGCACTAAGTGCTCACAGCTTAAAGCCCTCAGCTGCTGCCCACAGGCTTTGAACCACACACCTCATCAGGTGCCATGGCCTGAAGCTGGCACTATCCCCCACCTGTCACAACTCATCACAGATCTATGTCTTGTACGACCAAAAGGGCTGAGATAGGATCACACATAGAGGCAGGCATGGATGCCTCAGGAACCAGCAAGAAGGCTGTACTGCAGAACATGTCAGGACAGCCGTCGATCCTGTGGATCCCCACAGCACAGGATGGGCATGATCGTGTATTCTGCGATGACTGCCGTCGCACTCAGGGCGCTATTGGCATGGCACATAAGAGGCCGCCACTCTGCCCCACCTCGTCAGGGGGTTCTCGCGTCTGCCCAGGCAGCTCGTACTCCTTCTTCACCCGAACCTTCTTCTCCCCCGCAGCCCCCTTGGCCCCCGACCCTGCCGCCGCCGGCTTCTCCTCCAGCTTTATCGACTTCCTCTTAGAGCCTTCAGCAGAGGCTGGCCGCTTCTTGGCGCCCTCTGCTGAGCTGGGACGGGCTGCCTTGGGCTTGGCTGCCTTTGCCTGCAGACAATGCAACCTACTTCAACAGTGGAGCCAGACGCTGGCAGAGCAAGTGAGCAGCAAGGTATGGTTTTACACAGCCATTCTTTACAGACAGGAGAGGGTCATGCTATCTCTGAAAGAACCCAGCAGCTCCTGCTGCAAACCTGCCAGGGCAGCAGCACTGCTAAAAGAGTCCAGTGTGAGTACAGTAGCTGTTGCTGACCTGCTCAGCCTTGGAAGGGGCCGCCTTCTTCCCAGTGCCAGCGCTTGATGGCCGTTTAGCATCTGCAGCATTGTGCCGCAAGCTCTACAGCTTGTGCAACTTGCTGTGTGTGGCAGACCAATGTGTTGGACCGTAGAGTGCTGACTGCATCACAGCAAACAGCCGTCACCTGCTTCCTTGGTCCTCTCCCCAAGAGGCTTGTCATCCTCACTGTCACTCCCAGAGTCCTGCTTCGCAGCAGTTGCTGCTGCTGGGGCCGCCGCAGCTTTGCTATCTTTCAAGACAGAGGCCTCCTTGGCAAGAGGCTGCTTGCTTTGCGGATCAGGTTTAGCAAACGCTTTGCCTAATGGCACATCTTCATCGCTGTCACTCATTTTGAACAAGTACCTGCAGAGGATTGAGTCCTGGCTCGATTTGCAGGCATCTTTCCAAGAAGAGAACTGAGACTGAGTTTGACCACTCATCAGTGAGTCTTGCCGGCGCTTTTCACAGTAGAGCTACATCAGCAGTGAGCCAGTGAAGTCATGCTGACATCCCACAGGTCAACTTCAGTGTTTACTAGTTATCGTTTCAGCCCAACATCTACGCTTGCAATCCAGTCAAGCCTGTATACTGCTGCTGAACTGCACAGGTCATCAGATTGGCAAGGGACAATCTGGAGTTACACTTATATCAAAGCCCTGCCTGGGGCTTGAGCAACTTCCTTGAATGCGCTGGCCGCGCCTGTCAAAGAGCCAGAGTCAAATCCTATCCACCCTGTTCAAGGCTTCCCTCTCAAGTCCATATCAGGGCCTTGGCGCCACAGCTGCAGCAGCAGCAGCCACCGCAGCCGGGGAGAGGCCAAGCTTCAGGTGCGTGCTCATTTGTTGGAGCTACAGCTTTGTGTATGAGACCGCCTGCCTGCTATTCTCAGCTGCAGATGCCACCAAAATGGCCAGAATTGCTGTGTAGCATAGATATCTCAGTGTGCCCAACAGCAGCCTATGTGTCCCATCTGCATAGTGCTATAGCGTGCCGTGTGCTGTAGCATCCCGTGTCTGAGCCACCTTGCTGCCTGCAGGTTTGCAGCTGCCCACAGCGGCAATCCCCACCTTGCCGCTGCCATCGTCGAGTGCGTGCAGCAGCTGAAGAGCAGCCTTGGCCCTGGCATCCACCCGGACCTGTGTCAGCTGCTGGTGACCTCGCGTCCCCACGCTAACAGCCTCAGCTTGGCTCCCAGCGTGCGTCCAACCACCTGCAGTCCCTGCTTGTTGCTAGATCAGCAAGAATGCCCTGACGTCTGCCTTTTCCTGGTGTCTATTCTGGACTGAGTGGGCGCTGCCCCTGAAGCTGTGTCAGTCATTGTGTGCGACTGACATTGACTGCTGAATGTAGTCTGAGCGAAGTTGTTTCATGCCGCAGTTCCTGCTGCAATGCTTCACCAGCATTGACGACAGCGGTGTTGCTGACTGCCATCTGAGCAGTGCTTACGCCTGCTTCAGTGCGTGCAGGACTGCTCTCACCAGCACTGATACCAGCGGTGCCACTGAATGCAGCCTGAGCCTAGCTTCTGCCTGCTGCAGTTCCTGCAGGAATGCTTCACCAGCAGGGAGCAGGGGCCCCCTGTCGTGATTGGCGGCGCAGTCCAGGAGTTTGCCTGCTCCCGGACCTCCTCAACGGGGCCGACACCCTCCACAGGAGTGTCCATCCTGGGCGCACATCTCCCAGGCAGGTGCTTGTTGATTGTTGGGTTCACTCTGTGCAGTGGCAGTGCATGTGCAAGCTTTTAGCAAGCCATTGCAACCATTATGAAGGATGCAAGGGAAAAAGTGTGAAGGGGCAATTTGTGCTAGCTATGGTCAGCAAGTGGTCTTGTATCCTGTACCTGATGTTCAGAGCAGAGATGGCACATGATGCTATGCAAATGTGACATGTAGGGCGTGGCCACGAATCTGCTGACAAGGCAAGCAATGTTTTGCGCACATTGTGGCTCATGCAGAGCAACATCGCCTATAAGTTGCAATAGGTCAGGCAGGCTGTGCCTGCAGACATCCTGGTGCTGCCCTTCCACTCAACATACGCAGCCCTGTCTGCAAGCTCATGGCTGCTTCATCCTACCTGCAGACGTCGAGACTGCAGCTGTTACACCTCAATGAGGCAGCCCTGCCCAACCTGGCTCTGCTGCCATGTAAAACTGGCGTGCTGATGGCTGCTCCTGCTGTGCCAGCAGGCGTCCAGCTGCTGCCTTTCCACTCCAAAGAAGCAGCTCTGCCAGACCTGGGCCCTGCTGCCAGCTGGCCGCAGCTCATGCAAGCAGAAGAGGGCGTGGAGGACGGCAAAGCTGCACAGAGGACGGGGCTCCTGACCTTCTTCGAGCCACACTCCTGGCACCAGGTGGGCACTGCGTGGCACAGCAGGGCTGCTTGAGGTCGGCGCACAACCTGGGTGCAACCAGGCTCTGGGCGGTAACTGATGTCTGGTGACATCCAGCTGCAGTGGGTCATCTGCATGCAGACATGCAAAAGTGCAGCCTTTGGCTACAAGTGCTACGCGCCAGGCATGGCACAAAGAAGTGCAGATGGGGTACAGTATGAAGCACACCGTCGTTTGTTGGTAGAGCAAAGTTAATGCTTGCCTGCTTGTGTTCTCGCTTGGCACGCAAGCAGGAATTCTTGCTTTGCCTCATTGGTTGACAATCCCATTGCTGCCCTGCCTGCAGGCAGTCAATGTATTGCTCTGCCTGCAGGCAATGGGTCTGCAGCAACTGGTACACAACCTGCTCCCCAGGGCTCCCATCCTGGGCAGCTCCCTGCCCAGCGATGCCTGGGGGACGCCGGCCTTTGTGCGGCGCAGCCTGCGTGGAGCAGTCTTCCTGGGGAGCAAGGCCTACGACGAGGGCGTGGCCGGCTGCCTGCTGCATGGGCCCCTGCAGGTGGGTGAGCCTCACGTCCGGGCTGGCAGCGAGCCTCACCACTGGGCTCTGGTAGAGGGTTGTCTGCCAGTTTTGATAGAGACATGTGTGCTTCTCCCTGCAGCAGGCAAAGTTCCTCCAGCACCCAGCTTGTGCTTGCAGATGGGTACAAAAGCATAAAATCTGCTCCCCGCAGCATGCAGGCTGTCACAAACCCCAGATGTTCGCTTGATTGCAGTGGACACAGGAGCTTGCAGGCTGACCCCTGCAGCAGGCAGACTCCCGCCACCGTTCGGCATGTGCTGTATTCTACTAGGATGAGGAAGCATGTGTGCTGTCCCCTGCAGCAAGCAGACTCCCACCAGCACCTACAGGCTGGACGTGCACTTGAGCTCTGGGCTGGCATGCAGATTCTCAGAGGGCTTTGCTGTGGCCCTGCAGATGAGCATCCTGGGCACTCACGGGAGCAACAGGGCCCTGACTCAGCCCATGACTGTCACAGCAGCTGGCAGGGACGCCATCACAGAGCTCAACGGGAGAGCTGCCATGGACGAGGTGAGGCTGTGCATGATGTTCCAACCACCTGCAGACCGTCTGCCAGCTGCTGCGGAGGCCTGCCTCACCAGCTTGCAGACAAGCATCGTCTTGCTGC
The DNA here is from genome assembly GCA_963969365.1 of Asterochloris sp. CNOR1. Taxonomy (NCBI): domain Eukaryota; kingdom Viridiplantae; phylum Chlorophyta; class Trebouxiophyceae; order Trebouxiales; family Trebouxiaceae; genus Asterochloris; species Asterochloris sp. CNOR1. The sequence goes on along the minus strand of OZ017754.1, from coordinate 2,825,136 downwards.
CTCCCCACAGCATGGGTGCAGTTCACTCCCCTGCCACTGCACAGAAACTTCAAACTCCAAGGCGTGTACATGCAGCTGAGGCGCCGTACCCATCATTGAGACGGTCCACGTGCTGCAGATCATCCCCCAGCTGCTGCACGAGGGCTGTCGGGACGTCTCAGCCCTGAAGGACTGGTTTGCCACCAACCCCCAGCTGCGCGGCTCCTTCCTCCTGGCAGTGCATGGCGGCAGCCAGGCTCCCATGCTGTGCAAGGCGGGGCTGCTGCTGGACAGCTGGGAGCTGGTTTGCCCACAGCAGGTCAGTGTTCAAGTTGCATGCTGTGAGGCTTAGGAGCTGGTATGCCCACAGCAGGTCAGTCCTCAACCTGCATGTGGTTCAGTTTGTGGCAGACCCACAGCAGGTCAGTCCCTGTATTTTCTTGTCTGTGGCCTGCAGACAGATGAAGCCTTGTCTGTGGCCTGCAAATAGCAGTGGCTTCAGTCCGTCAGACAGCTGACATGGCGCCCTAGATGTTGGTCATCAGGCTGAACTTTGCGTGTGAGACTTGTGCTTGAACAATCGGGCTGCACTACCATCAGGCGGTCACTCGGGACACCTACTTGGTGCGGGAGCACTGATGGCCACAGCCTGTGCAGCAAGGATCAAGCCCTGCTTGCTCTGTAAGCGCTAGGTAGAGGTGTTGGTCATTGCTAGGCATGCTTATTAGATTCACAGTGCCTGCTGAACACTAGTGCCGCAGGAGGTCAGGGGTATCAAGAGGGCAGGCATGCAGCCTTGGTAGCCACCCTCACAGGTTGGGACAACAAGAGGCTGGTGCCATGTCTGACAGCATGTGCCCACAGGGTACTGCTGCTGTCACATTCTTTGCAGAGCCAGCCCAGCAGCTGTCTGGCTCCTTTCGCTGAGGAGTCACAGCCCCACAGGGTGGCTGGTCCAGGTCTTGGAGGGGAGTGTCAATGTCCGGCTGATGCTGCCCTTTGACCGCAGTGGCTGGTGCAGGTGTCGGAAGGGAGCACTGTGCAGCTAATGTTGCCCTTTGACCGCGGCGCAGAGGAGCGTGTGCGCGCAATGCTGCAGGTCAGACTCTCTGCTTGCAAACCCTCCGTGATAACTGTAGAGGTGCTGCGCTTGATGTGCATGCTCCAATTGGGCTCCTTACATCTGGGGCCAGGTCTGTACCGTTGTGGGGAAGGGCTGTCTTGTAGAAGCTGGCGTTGTTGCCTTTCCTGATGGCACCCCCTGATGTCAGATGCCTCATCTGGCAGCACAATGTGAGACGCACGCCCGTACACTGCTGCGCTCCTCAGAAGGTGGCAGCTTGGTCTCATGGGCAGTGGTTGCAAAGCAACTCTATGAAAGGCAAAGTTCAGAACCGCTGGAAAGAGTCACGCAACTGGTTGTGCCCTTGTCTTGAGACTTGTCTTGAGACTTGTCAGGAACTGGGATACAGCCCAAATGCTTTTGAGCGGCAGCAGTGAAGAATGTTGGACACCAAAAGCGCAAGCTCTTGCCTGCAGGCGCTGCGGCCGTCGCTTGAGGCCAATTTGCAGCAGCCAGCCAGAGCAGCAGTCCTGCTTTCCTGTGGCGCAGAGGGCGCTCCAGTGGAGCCGGCTGCGCTGGAGGCAGAGCTGCCAGGCCTCCCCTTTCAGGTAAGCCTGGTGCCTGGCCAGAAGCTGGAATGTCAGCTTATGGCAGAGAGCATTCCAGCTCAGGTCATGCATGCTCGAATTTCACAGGAAAATGAGTGCCTGCTGGAGGCTGTCATGCCAAGTTCTGGCAGAGCGCATTGGAGCTCAGGTCATGTAAGCTCAGGTTTCACATGAAGAGGAGTGCGTACACCGTGAGCCTCTGCTGTGCTTGCTGCAGGGGCCAAGGGCGCACATTCATGTGCACACAACACCTTCGAGCCCCGCCAGGCTGGCATGTCAGGCTCACAACAGCCAGATAGCGGTGCTTCAGCAGGCGTAGCATGGGCGCGGGCATAAGTGAAGCCGTCTAGCGTCATGCAGTCGCTGGCCAACTGGTCAGCCGCTTGTAGCCTGATTTCAAAGGCATCAGCTCTTGTCCCTGAGTTGTCACCCCTGCAGTTCCCCGCTCAGCAGTGTCCCACCAGATGGTGCTACACTAGAAACTAATTGCAGTTAGGCTGCGATGTGCCTTTGCTGTAGTTAGTTCTGCTGAGAGCGCCTGATGTGGCCTTTTCAAATGACATTAGAGCAGGTATCAGCAGCCCTGTTGAATCGTGGTCAGGTCATGTTTAACATTTGAGACTCAACTGAAACCAATCTAGTGTTCACTTGATGCTTCACTTGTTGCCTTGGATGTCAGCAGTCTGCAAAGACCCGCACGCATAGTATTGTGGGGTTGTGCACGGACAGCGGACGTCACCAGTGTACTTTGGCACCAACAGTAGCTTGGCTGCCAGGCAAGATGTCAGGATGGCTACAGGGCCCTGTACACTCTGGGTTGCACCACGCCAATACGCCGAAGCCACAAGCCAGGACCAGAAAAGCTGCAAGAGGCCTAAGCATACGTCATCTGCTTGAACACTAGTCAGTACTGCAAGCTTCAAGGCCATGTCCAGCACACAGATGGGTGTTCTGGCTGGCTGCTCACAGCAGACAAGCATGGCCTTGGCCAGCTGAATTTCAACCTGATGCTGTGATCAGGAGCAGCTGATCAGCCAGGTCATGATGTTATCATCACTTCTATGCGCGCTTTTCTGGGACTGACCCTTGTCTGTGTTCAACACAAGTCTTTCAAATTGCCATTGCCAGCAGTCATCTGCGACTGCTGCCTCAGGCATGGAAGATGTCAAGCAGCAGTCTCTCAGCCACCTACCTCCTGACGATGAGCCAGTGTGCTTGCCAGACTGTGTGCTTGTCCCTGAGGATGGCGCTGAACTGCCAGCCCACCAGTCATTCCTCTGCATGCACTCCAAGGACCTAGTAAAAATGCTGGGTGTTGCAAAGCCTGATGACAAAGGCAGCAAGCGCTTGCAGGTAAGCTGATGTGTCTCCAAACAGCTGCTTATCACCTTCTTGACAGCTCCAGTGCTGTGCGCACACATGCATGCGCTACTGGCACATGTTATTGCTATGCAAAGCAGGCTTGATCTGCCCCAGGGATATGCTCAACTTTGCATGATGCTGTTTATGCAGACGCAAGACAGTGCTGAGAGCCTTTGCCTCCTGCTTAAGGAGCTGTATGGTTTCATGAAGGGCAGGAGCGCCATTGACGCTGAGACAGTCCTGCCTCTGCTTCTCGTTGCTGACAAGTATGATATTCCGACAGTCTTGTTGCGCTGCACTGTGTGGCTGAACAGCCTTGACAGTGAGAAGATGAAGGGCACTTTGCTAGCAACCTCACCGGCGACAGGTGAGAGAATAAGCTGTTTATGATACCCTTCACAAGCATGCACTGCAATGTTGACATTCTGTGCAATGAGGTGCTGTGTTGAGGAATGGCTGCTGATGATGGGGATTCTGCTGCCTTATGCAGGTGCTGACATTGTGACCAATGCGCTTGCCTGGCTGACGGTGATGACACATTTGGCTGACCCAGTGCCGCTCAATGCCTTCAAGCAGCTGTGCATTGAACAGGCAGCTGCTGGCATGGACTGGGACTCAAGCAGGTACATTGTGTGTGCTGAAGAGCCAGCGCAAGCTTCACAGGTGCTGTCAAGCACCGCTTTTGCCAAACGCATGCAGTTGGGCACAGGTGCCCTCAGAGGTGAAGTTGACAGTCTGCCAAGCACTGTCTGTAAGGCACCTCAAGGAGCTGAAGGACCGTGCCAGAGTTTCTGCAACATACATCAGTTGTCGGCTAGAGAGCCCACCTGAAGGAGTTTTCCCCAAGAGACATCAGACTACACAGGCGCTGGACAAGTTGTCTTGGTTGGAGTCCATGGAGTGAACTCAGCTTCAAATTCCCCAGCAAAAGAATGCTGTGCTCCTGGCTTCACCTCAGTCTCTGCCGTCACCCACATGATTGCAAGATAGTTTGTTCATTGGTGATGCTGCATATGTTCCTTCACATGCTGGTCACCCACATGTCCCCATAGCTGTACATGTAATTGCTGAACATGCTTGTTGCAAGCCCAGAAGTTGTGAGACACCAGATGCTGCTGTCTAAAAAGGAGTCCAATCAAACACAAGTCATGGCAGAGGCAGAGACCCACGGGCTGACCAGCCGGTCAGCTACCTGAGCTGATAGACTCATGTGAAGTGCGCTGCGGCTCAGCTGAGTGCATCCTGATTGCTGTGCGTGGCATAGAGCTGCCAGCTCATGCAGGCCGTGCTGCAGCACAGCTGTGTTGAACCCTGCCTCAGCTATTAGCCATTGCCTGCAGGTCAGCAGGCTGTGAACCTGTGCGGTCACCGGCAAAGATTGCCACAAACCAAGACCCCTCATGCTGCAGACACAGAGAGTTAGGGACCTTCACAAAACAGCCATATGGCATGCATGGGTCAAGTGCTTGTTGACCTTCGCACCATCCTGGCATTATTGATTTGGCTGATGAGGGACAATCCCAGCGGGGTGCTGCTGGACAGAGCGCTCTCGGCAGGAAGAAGGTAAGAGAGCACATGTTGGCACAGTGGAACCAAGCATGATTCCATTGAAGGTGTGGAGCATCCTTGCTTGTGCATTGCCTGTTTGGCAGGCTTGCCGGCAGGCCTGCAGCACTGTCATTGCCCGTCTGCAATGCTCAGAGGTCACAAACACATACTCTGCAGACGTCATTGCATTGCCAGTGAGACTGGCTGCACAATGTCATGTCTCCTGTGCTATTGCAGAACCAAGTGCATTGCAGGACCCAGTGCACATGCCTTCAGCTCAGGCTTCATGCACACATGTGCTTAGATGGCAGCAGGATTGCACCTGCTGGGATGCAGAGGGGTACGCCTGCACACTGGCATCCAAGTAGGTCAAGGCCAGCACTCATGTGTGCCGCTCCACAGCCAGCGCCTCGATTGTCAAGATGTGCCTTGTTGCTGTTCCTGCTGGCAAGCTTGGTCCACAGGGGTCAGGGCTAACAGAAGTAGGCAGCTGGCAGGACTGCCTGACTGCTGACGATGGCTATGTCTCTGCTGTATGCATGCATGCAGCTGCTCTTGCTCTGGATAATGACTGCTCTGGCGCAGGCCACAGCAGGGCACTGTGCAGAAACATCGCCAGCCAGTCACTGGGTGCAGGCCAAGTCATGCCATGCATTGTTGTTGCTGGGGCTGTGCACAGTGCGCTGGTGCAGCCCCAAGGGGTCAACTGGCAGCCGCTGTGCACAGGCTGCTGTGCACACACCCACGTGGGCCTCAAGCCGCTGTGGGCCTATAGGTGCACCATTGCTGCAACGTCTCATGTGACCTGCATGTTCTGTTCAGCATGCAGCAGGGACTGTCCCTTCCTCTGTGGTGGCGCCATGTGGTTCAACCTCTGTCAATAGCCAAATGCCACCTCCGAGTGCAGGCAGCTGAATCATACATTGAGCAGCATGTTATACTCAAGGCCAGAAGCACGGTGTACAGGTTGTGTGTCTTCCAGAGGATGCTGCTTACAAAGCAACTCATGCTGTGCTGTGCCTATGGAAATAAGAGCGCAGAAGAGCCGCGACATGCACAGCACAGCAAATGTTGCTTTGAGCTTTCATTTGCTTTAAACGCCACCCAAAGGTGAACCATAACATAGTCGTGGCAGGGTCTGCAATTCAGCTGTCCTCTGAGGTGCAAAGCACCCAGCTGGCTAGATCAGCCTCTGCTTTCAGAATGGGGCTATCGGGGGCGGCATGGGCAGCATCGCTGTAGTCACAAAGGACCACTCTGCCAGGTCCGTGCAGGAAGTTGTGTAGCTCAATGGCGCAGTGCTGCACGCCAAGCTGATGCACGGCGCGCACAGCGGCCAGGCCCTGGGAGCAGAGCTCTGGCGTCAGCTTTGCTGCTTGCAAGGGCTCTCCGCTGCTTGCAAGGGCTCTCCGCAGTCCTCCATTGCAATGAACACGAGTGCGCCATTGAAGGTGCGACCTGTCCCCAGCGCTTTAGTGACATGCTGCCCCTGCAGGTCAGAGAGGAACCCACCAGCACTGCAAGCTCCCTGCCCCAAATACAATTTGTTGTCAAGCAGCCAAGCACAGTGCAACATATCAAGAGCATAAACACCTGCAGAGCCTGCAGGTGTGTCAACATGCTGATCTCATGGAAGAGCTCGTGAATGCCTTCAGCGTCCCGGGTCAGGTCCCAGACCTTGCAAACGGCAGCCTCGTTCTCCCACACTCCCCGCCTGATCTGCAGCAGGGCGTGAAAGGCTGCCTTGGGATAAAGAAGCAGGGGACCAGCAAGCGCAAGACTGTAAATGACTCGGTTGCTAGAGCGCTACAGGCAGTGCCATGGCACACTTCATGATCTGAGACTTTAGCAATGCACACAGGCCCTCCGGGCGGCCACAGCTGCCTGCCCAGCACCAGTCGGTGGCCACAGCTGCAATCTGCAGCACCCTGCAGCGCCAGTCACCAGTCACAGCTGCATGCTGCAGCACCTGACAGTGGCAACACCTGAATGCACTGAATACGTGGCTGCATGTGCAGCGGAAACTCACCAAGCGGTTCTCCCTGTGGGCGATGGTGGCTCCCAGGGGCAGCTTGGAGAAGGGCACCTCTGGCAGCCTGAGCAGCATGGCGTCCAGCTGCTGCTGCTCTGCCGACGGTGCACTGCTGGGCTGCTGGCTGTCCCTGCCAGTAGCAGGAATGCTGCCGTCTTCCTGACGGCGTTGGACGCTCCGGGTGCCTGCAGCGGGCCCGTCCCTTGCCAGCGACGCCTTGCGCTTTCTGCCACCGCTGGTGCCTGCCCCATCAGGTGCTGGTCCCTGGCCTCCATTGCCTGCACGGTCCATAACATGCCTCGTTGCCTGCAGGTCTCTGACGTGCCTGCACCCAAGCAAATGGCGGCAGCAGCCCTCAGCGCCCAGCCCCTGCAGGAAGGTCCAGCCAGCGCATGGCCAGGCAAGCACGATGATAGCCCACTTCCCTGCTGACACTATATATACCCTGCATGAAATCGCGTGTCGAATCTCATGAGGCCTCCATGAAGAGCTCAGTATTCTCTTTGCAGTCAGAGGGCGCATGAAATGCTGCTTGAGATGAATTTGATGTACATTTGGCTTGCGGCTTCACCGCACGAAAGAATTTGTGCTCCTGGCACATGAATCTCGTCAGTGCACCATACATATGTGGCACATGACCGCAAACTAGCATCAGTGAATCATGTTGTTGTACTTGAGCTTTGATACACTGGAGCAGCCAGATCAATGTTGTCCTTGTGTCTGGCTTTGCTGAATACGCTATCAAGACCACATCTTGGTGATGCATCAGAAGTTCAAATCCTGACAGCACCCCTAAGCCCTCAATTTATATGCCAAGCCAGCTTTAGAACAGCCTTATTACAGCAAAGAGGGAGTGCAAAACGCAATGCGTGACATGTTGAACATGATTTGACTTCAGCATGGGGAACCATCACACAAGACATGCTGCGCTTCTGGCCTAACCTCATGTAATGTCATCAAGCCCATGAGTGCAAACCAGCCAGCAGTTGTGACTTCAGCGCCACGACGATCAGATCTGGTCCTTGACTTGATGACACCCTCAGATGTCCCTGCTGACATGCTGAACATGCTTAAGACCAGGAGGTTGCCGTACAGAACAACCTGGATTGCTGACTCAGCAACTCTCCAAAAGCTAGCTGTCAAAGGGTGCAACCACACGCACGCCATGGGAGGGGCTGAGAACCAGCTGCAGCTAACTGTTGCCTGAGCTGGTAGATTCCACTGTATGTGCATCCTGATCGCCTGCTGGCGATCAAAAGCAAGCTATGGACCCTGCATGTGCATGCCTCAAAAGTAGCCCCCATAGCCTGTTTGCAGTGCTCAGAGGTGACGGAAGTCATCTCTGCAGCTGCCAGCAACACTAGCAGTGCAAGGTCATGCCTCTTCCTATCTCTTTGTGGACCACCACGTGCCTTCAGCTCAAGCTTCATGCAAGGAACAATTTGCTGTCTGAATCTGTGCCACAGCGCTGTCTTCACACAGCTGACACAGTGCCTTCGAGTTGCTGTGCCTGTCATGAATGAGTTGCACCTCGGTCATTCAAGCCATGTTTCACATTGTCATGACATCGGCTGTTGGGCTTGTCAGCATTGCAATGCTGCCCTGCTGGGTCTTAGCGCCAGGGAAGCTGATGTCTTGGAATGCTGGGTTGTTCTTGAACTCTAGGAACAGGGTGAATAGGTGGTGCAGAGACTCGATGGGGTTGGCATACATAGGGATGTCTAGCACGTTGCACACCAGCTGGGCAAAGGACTTGAGCGGCAGGTCCTGCAGCAGAGCATCTGAGGTCAGTTGAGGGCACTCAAAAGGAGTCATGGTCAGCCAGCAAAGTAACTATGGCAGGTGGGATCCTGCCCTTCTGCTGCACAACCTCCTTCGGGCACCTCCAGCAGCAGCTCAATACAGGTGGCTCCCGCTTCTGGGAAGACCAGAATGGCTGTCAGCCGCAGAAGGGGTGGCCAGCAGTCTGCAATGCTGGCTCACCAGCGTCTCATCTGGCAGCTGCATCTCGTGCAGCAACTCCTCTGCCTCTGCTGGCCACTGCTGCATCAGCGCGTCAATGTCCGGCATGTTCTTGGTGTAGTGCACTGCTGCAGCCGGCTTGCCCTGCACCAGGTGTGTGAGAGTTGCTCTGAACCACCACCCTGCGCCATCCGGAGTACAGGAGTTGCTCTGAAAGACATTGTGCCAGGCAGCCTGAATGACCCCACATGACAGCACAGGGCCTGGCAGAGCGCTGGCTCCTTTGCCGATGCGACCCTCTCAGCAGCTTTGACACAGCAGCAGCGATCTGGCTGACAGTTCTCAGTCTGGCAGCCACGGAGGCCGTCATGCTGCTGCACCGCAACTCGGTTGCCCTGCTGAATGTGAGCAGGCAGAGACATCAGGCAAGGTGGACTGCAAGTCAGCTTTACCCTGCTGCCCAAGTCATCTGCATGCTGGAGGAAAGTGGGCATTGAGGAAAGTGGGCATTGAGGGAATGTGCTATTGCTCATGTGCTTGCAGCCGCACCTGAGCAACAGGCGCCCTGCCAGCCTGCGTCTCAGTACCCCACCGGTTCCCTGCCGCTCTTGAAGAGACCCCGCTGTGTTACCCAAAGCATTCGACCCCTTTGAGCAGAGCCTCACCACATCCCTGCCGCTCTTGAAGGGACTCCGTTGTGTTGCCCACAGCGTCCGATCCCTTTGAGCAGAACCTCTTCGGCAGCACCTGCTCCTGGCGGAACAGCAATGGGCTGTCGCCAGAGTGCTTGCAGCTGCAGCAGAGAAGCAGGTGCCCTGCCTGCCTGCCCCTCAACCTCCCATCCGCCTTCTGGAGCTGCCCCCCCACCTTGAACCCACAGCAGAGCCAAGAGACACCCCTGATGGCCTCTGGCCTGGTGCTCGACTGCATCCATGATACCTCTGCCTGCCTGACGTGTCTCCTGCCTGTGGACCACACGCACCTTCTGCAGCTCCCCGATGTCTGTGATCCACTCCGTGATGCGCCGCCCATTGTTGGCGGCATCCTCCACCTTGCTGACCACGTCCACCGCTGCAGCTGCAGTCCCGGCCTGCAGGGCAGGTGAACATGCTTGAGGGTGGAGCAAGGTCAGGCAGAAAGCAGGAAAGCTGCAACAGACGAGCATGCAAGCTTTGCCTGTAAAAAGTGCAGGCCGGGAGCGTTCGTGCCAGAAGGAAGTCGCCTCATGTTGCTCAATGGGCTTGTGGCCCAGGCCAGCTGCAGTGGGCTCCCTCACAGCAGCCAATGTACCGTCAGAGGTGCGCAACCAGCTCACCAGGACCCTATGGGCTTGATTAGCCAGCCCAGCAGGTGAGGTATCTGTGGGCAGCTTTTGATGGCTGCATGGAGCACGGCGTGCCGCCGCTAAGCAACAGCTGCCGCGGCATGGCGCCCGATGGCAGCGCTTGACCTATGGACAGAAACCCTATGGAAAGCAGCAACACAGAGGCAGCGCAGGCTGACCTGCTTTGAGGTCTGCCGCAGCTGCAGCATGAGGACTGAGGGGTCAGACTGGTGCGCGCAGGGCTCGTCCAGCACCTTCAGGCCCAGCAGGTCTGGCTTGCCATCTGGCCGCGGAACCTGCATGTGAAGCGTACAGTGCACAGCTGAGAAGCCGCGCAGCACAAGATGCTGAAGCAAGGTGGGCCTGTTTTGCCATCTGGGCAAGATACCCGCATGTGAAGTGTAAGGGTGAGAAGCAAAACGCATGAGACCACGGCAACATGAGCCTGTCCTGCCATCTGAGGGCCGGCCCTACAGGAACGTGGTTTGTAAAACTGATTCAAAGGGAGAGCAGTGGAGCAGGTCCAGCCTGCCGGCTGCAGGGCCAGACTGGATGCTCAGAAGCACAGCAGCAACGTGCCACTGCACTGCTGCCTGGGCAGGGCATCTGCAGTGTCACAGCAGAGCTTGCAGGCCTTCCATTTGCAGGCCATGGCGCACTGATCCCCCCACAGCAGCACAGGACTGGCTCTGTTACATATGCCGCACTGATTCCCCCACAGCAGCACAGACTCTGTTACAGGTGGTGAAAGGCAGGTTAACAGGGTGGCTGCTGCTGACCTTGATGAACTCATCAATGTCCCCTGTGGCAGGGACGTACTCTGGGATGAAGGGCTTCAGGGGTGTCTCAATCTCCATGTGCTTGGGCCGATACCTGCAGCAACCGTAAGACTACAACTGCTTCAGCAGCCTGCAGTTTCTGGCGAATGCTCATGCAGAGACTCATGCGCTTGACATGCAAGCCAAGCTGCATGCCTTGTCTTGCTTACACTTGCCAGCATGTCCAAATTCTGCAAATATGGCCCTTGCCTCAAGGAGAGGGGCACATGCAGCAGCACCAAGGATGCAAAAGAACGAGTCAAGCCCATGACAGTAGCCCCTGCTGGCTTGCAGGTCCAGGCACAGTGCGTGCCTTGGCTGCAATGAGGGCATTTGCCTCAGGGAGAGGCACATTTGCAGCAGCAGAAAGGATGAAAAACAACGAGTCAAGCCCCTCAAATGAAACCCAAACATCAAGTATGACCAAGGCAGCAGCCCCTGCTGACCTGCCTATCAGCTGGAACAGGTCCTGCACTTCCTTTGACACTGGCAGGTTGAGGTAGTCCTGGGCATTGTAGGCAGCTGCAAGAAAAATAACGGTTGTAGTGACCTGGCTGCTGAGCTCCTCAATGGTGGCCAAGAAGTTGGCAACATGAAGCAGCAGGAGATGAGCACACTTATGCAAACAGCAGCATAAGCTCCCTTTCTTGGGAATCCAAGCAAGCACTTGCCATATGCGAAGGCTGCTTGTGCGCCGAGCCCCGCCATCTGAGACCCCTCATTCAGTCCATCTCATGGGGACCACACAGGAATGGGCATGCATAGCACCAGAACACTACGTCGTGAGCCACTGACCCATCAGCACCCACTAAAGTTCCAGCTAGTGCTCCAGTGACCCCTGCCTGTTGTGCACACATGGTGCCATGACCTGCAGGCCCCCCGTTGCCTCACAACAGTGCTGACCTGCAGTCGCTGCCTGGCCACCAAACCCCTCATGCGCACCGTCCACCTCCGCCTCGTGGTCAGTGCGCCCAGCGGCTGAGTGCCCCCTGCTGCTTGGCGGACTCTGCAATCACAACAGAGAGGTCTTGGGGGGCGCCTGCGACGTCAGGAATTTTGACGGCGCAGGCACTTTTCAGCCATGACAGGTGGGCTCTGCTGTGACTTTAGCCATGGCAGGTGGGCTCTGCTGTGGACCTGAATGCAGCCCAGGCACACGCTGACTGAGGAGGCGCGGGCGCTCAATCTGCCTGCACAGAGCTAACAATGTGTGCATGGTCCAAACTCCACATGCATGGACCATGAGCTGCCAGACCCCTCACCGCAATGAGCAGCAAGGTGACCAGATGCTGCAATCTGCCTTGGCTCCCCTCAGCAACACCAGCAGGCCATGCTCGCACTGAGGGGCGACTGTTGTGGCACCCTCAGAGCCTGGCTTGGTCCACACTTGCTGTAAGTCCCCTCAAGCACCACGACCAGGATACCTTTTGCCAGACAGGGCAGCTTGGGCCTGGGACAGCCAGCCTCACCTGAACCGCCTGATGTTGCGCAGCAGCTAGCGATTGAGCCATTCCTGCAGCAAAGTCTCAGTCAGCCAGCCTTGCTCGAGGGTAACTGCTCAATGGCTGTGCTTAACCAAGGCAGAGGAAGGTGCAGCACCTGAGACCCCTGCACCAGGCCCATGACTGCTGGCTGGCCGCTGCATGTGCTCTGGCTGCTGCATCTGCTGGCCAGCTGCATAAGCGCCTGCCTGCTGCTGCAGGTACATTGGGGCGCCTGCAGCGCTGTCAACCCCGCTGAAGCTTGGCTCCTCCTGCAGGCGGTGGCAGCAGACCCTCACAAAAGGTTGCCAGCAGTCCTGCCAAGCATGTTGCCGCAGCGATCTCACAGTGAGGAAGCATGCCAGTAGAGACACACATGGCTGTGTGATGCCACCATGGCATTTGCAAAGTGCCCTGCAGATACAGGTACAAATGGCCAATAGCATGTTACTCCCGAAAGTTGAGGACCCCTGAGGCTCAAACGTGAAGGACTCACCATTTCGTCACCATACTCGAACTCATCGTCCATTGAAGATCCGTTCGAGGCTTCTATGCTTTTCGGCCAGGCGGCATGGAGCGGTCAAAGCAAAGCTTGACCAGTTGACATGCTCGATGTGTGGTGTGTTTCTGGTGGTCATCACAGTCCGGAGGCTGCCTCTCAAGGGATCCTGACCGTGTCACCACCAAGAGTGATGCGGCGGCCCTTCTCACTCTTGGTCCTGGCTTCAGGTGTTGGAAATTGTGGCGGTGGCTGCATCACTACAACAATCTGTGTGAGCTTGTATACCTGGACGCTTTGTGTGACATCCAGAGCAGCACAAGCCACAGCAGCCATGTGCAACAGGAATGCTTCAGCTGCTCACTTCTCTCCTGCTGGCAGGCTTTTTGCCTGCTCCTCTGCTGCTGGCTGATGGCTTGCTGACAGGCCTTGATGGCCTGCGCCGGCCTGCAAGTGCCACATTAGGATCAGCATCTCTCCAAGCCTCACACCAAGGCATTGTTGCAAGCCTGCACCATGCAGGCACAACACCCTAGGCAGAAAGGCAAGATCATAATGCAAAGCCCACAGGAAGTGCTACTGTGACCCACCTGAGCCGCAGCACCATGCCATGAGGCTGGGCAGCAGCAGCGCCACAGGCATGAGCAGGAAAAAGTTAACGAGAGAAGATGAGTAGGGCCTCTGGGTCATTCTCTTTATGACCGGGTTCCTCGACTTGGAGAGCAGCTTGATGAGCATTGTCTCCAGGTTTCCATGCATCACCCAGAACCGATGCTTTGCCTGCCGTACCTGCAATGGGTACTTCAATCACATACACAGCTTGCAGCTGTAGACCTCTGCCAGAGCTCTGAGCAGGCAAGGCCGGGCAAAATCAGACGCAACCCAGCTGTCAACTAGTGCTCTGATGCAATGGCTGGCTGTGAGAGGGGCGAGCGTGTGTAACACACAGCAGACATAGGTCCCACCAGCTTATGCCGCCACAGTGTTTTTGTGTGCTTCTTGAAGAACCGCCTCGCTGTCTTGTAGTACTGTTGAGAGGTTGTGGACACCTTCTTGGCAAAGGGCCCAGCGCTGATGTGCAGGTGGCTGGCTGTTCTCTGCAGTCACCACTTGCTGCCTTTGGTTGCAACACACAGTGACAGCCAGGCAGAGGCAGGACCACCAGGCAGATGCAGCCCGACCAACAGAGGCTGCATGAAGATCTCTGTGGCCGGGCGTCAGTATTACTGATGGGTGTCACACCATGTGCACACATGCAATTGACATGCAGAAGGCTATGCAGGCACCCCAATGGTTGTGTTCAGCACACGGCCGAGGCTGGCCTTTCATACCTTGAACTTGGCCCAGAGCACCAAGATCTTTGCCCAAGCAGCCTGAAGGTGCTGCTGTGCAGTCCCCACACCCTTGTGCTTTGAGACCTGCAGCAGCACAGCAAGAGCTTTGGAACATGACAGAGGGCGGCAGCCTCAGCTGGCGTGCAAAGGGTGCCACAACATGTGACACACAGCCTTTTTAGCCAGCGAGCTGTCAACAAGCGAGCTGTCAACAAGCCGTCAACAAGCCGCTTGTTGACCCAAATGTTTCATCAGTCCAGTCCAACTCAGCTCAGATGCACGCAGTACAGAGCAAAGGCCCATGTGAACAAAACTGCACTTGGCCACTCAATGGGTGGAAACCTGGAAAACAAGACCTCCAACTAGAGCATGTGACCTTACCTTGCCGAAGCGCTCCTGCAGCCAGACAGGAGTCCAGGAAGAGGTGGCCTTCTTGTAGAGGTCCTGGAATTGGGCACTGGCCTCAGCTGCCCGCTTCTCTGCCTGCAGGCAGTGATAGCACTGGAGATGGCAGCTTGCACTCAAGTGGAGCGATGTGCAGCCTGAGCAATGCCATGTGAGGGCACATGCAGCATGCCTATCACAGGTGAGCAAAGGCTGCCATGGCTCGGGGCCCTAAGAGACCCCAAGAGACCTACAGGCTAGCCCAGCTGCCCAGTATTGCTGGATCAGTGAGCAGCAAGACTGATACTGCTCCTGTCCGTGCGCTACATCGGCGTCCCACACCTGCTCTGACACCTGCCAACGCAAGGGCAGACAGGCAGGCTGGGGAATGTTGCTACCAGGGCAAGCTGTGACCTCACCCCCTTGCATGCTGCATGGCAGACCGCCTGAGCTCACCGCCTCAAGCAGCTGCTTTGCCTTGTTGCTGTCCAGTCCCTGCTGTGCCAGCTTGGCCTCTGCAGCCTGCTGCTTGGCCTGTGCATCTTGCACCTGGGCTGCCAGCTTCTCCTGGTGCTTGGTGGCCTGGTCCACCTGCTTTTCAAGGCTCTTGATGGTGTTGCTGGCATCCTGCAGCAAGGAGAAGGAACCTCAGCGGCCCAGCTGCCGCGATTCGATGCCTCAAGGAGCTTGGTAGCTTCAACAGCCTTCAGTTCCTTGAATCAACCCAGACAAAACCTTCCACAGGCCCGTGGCAGCCTTTTCAGGCCTCCTGCATAGCTTGCAATGTTGCGGAAGTGCTACTTCTAGTCTGGGCAGCATACGGGCCTCTTCTGGTCAGAGGCAGACCCAGGTCAAAAGAGACTCTGCATGTGCTGCTCATACTGACAGTCAAACTGTGCGCTCGCAAAGTGCATCTGCCCAGCAGATGCCAAAAAAGCTGCAAGAGACAGCAGCCTGCCAGGCGCCCCACCTTTGCAGCCTTGTCAGCTGCAGACCTCGCAGCTTTGACGTCCTTCAGCTCGGCCAGGGCGGCGTCGAGATCTGCCCGCAACTTGGAGGTGTCGGCAGCAGCCGTCCCCTGCAGCGCAGCACATATGCTGCCTGCTGGAGACAGTGACTCTGGCGGCGTGGCCTTGCTGCTCCAAGCAGCACCTGCTAGCCCATGCCAACACAGCATGCATCAAACCAGCCTGCAGCTCAGTACTGCTTGACAGAGCATCCAAAGCAAATCTCAACCAAAGATAAGTGGCTCACCTGGCCAGACTCGAGCTTGGCAGTCAGAGCGTCCAGCTGGCTCTGCTGGTCCTTCTGCTTTTTCAGCTGCTGCGCATTCAACTCCTGCAGCAGATGCAGATGTTGTCGATGCAGGAAACCCTTCACCCCCAACAGTGGTGCGTCTGCACTGGCAACTGTGCTTTGATGCTTGGCAATGCTCCACGCAGCAGCTGCATGCTGGCCGCACAGCAGTGCAGTAGTCGGCTGGACTTCACAGCACAGGGACACACCCCCAGCATTTTGAGGGAGCTGTCACGCGTCCTCAGCTCAGTCTTGAGCTGTTCAATATCCTGCACATCAGTGCGACCAAGCCTTCAGATAGTTCTGATGGCAACACACTGGCAGTTGCCTCGGATGATGACCATGCTTGATGACTGCAAGACTTGCTGCTGTGCAGTCTTGTGCACGGCACAGCCGGTTGCAAAACATGGCGCACCTCCCCCTGCCCCTGCAGGCTGTCTGCTCGATCCTTGTGATACTTGATGGCCTCCTGCACAGTAGGACGGGATCAGCTCAGAGAATAGAGAGCCAAATTTGATCAAGGTCTCCAAAGGGTGCAGATCTGCGATGATAAACTTGCCTCAGGCGCCAGGCCGTCAACGCCAGAGGCTGACATGTCTGCCCTTCCCGCAGCACCCGCCATCAAGAGGGATAGTACCACCATAGCAAAGTTAAGCTGCTTCATGTTGCCTGGGGCACGTTGCAGAAGAGGTCGGACAGTGGCTGCAGCCCTGGGCCTGACAGACAGGCGAGAATGCTACACTTTCTCTTCTCGCCACTTCAGCTTCTTGGAAGCAATGACTTGGCGGCAGTGTCCAACCAGGCTAAATCTTGTGCATGGAACAGTACCAGTGTCTGTCAACCGACAGCGACTCCGATTTTGAAGCTTGGGAGCTCAGGTCTGTTGTGAGGGGACACATGCAAAACAATAGGGTGCATGATGGCCTCTGACATGTGCTGTCATTGCTTCCAAGACAGCTGCATCTGCATGATAGTGCCATGCAGCCCTGCAACATGCAAACACTGCCATGCAGCGTGTGCCAGGACTCCTGCACAGCTCAGCGTTTCCAGCGCCTGGTCTCAGTGCTGCAAAGTGCTTCCGGCCTGCCTCCCGCCTGGCGATCATGGCTAGGCAGCAGCAGCAGCATTGCCAGTAGCCCACCCTCCTCGCAGCAAGGCCACACACCGGCAGCGTGGCTGCAGCGCCTGGCCAGCACCCCGCTGCAAGGCAGCCTGCGGGCGGGTGCCCGCAGTGTGCTGCCTCGCACAGCTGTCCAAGGCCCAGTCTTGCAGCACCAGCAGCCGAGAAGCGCTCCGCCTGCACCTCCAGTCCCCTCCGGCAGCAGCAGACCTGCAGCAGCTCGACGACTGGCCTTTGACCCAGCCAGGACCTCAAGCACAGCCGCACCACCTGCACCAAGAGCTGCTGCCGCTCGAGATGCAGTGCAGGGGCAGAGTGCTGCGCTCCGCAAGCGCAAGCAGGGCCCGGCATTAGAGGATGGCTCTGACACCTCCGAAAGTGACAAAGTCAGGCCAGGGGTGCCCGTCAAGGCCATGCCCAGGAGCAGCAGGGGTGACACGCAGGGGCGGCGTGCCGCGCCAGCGCCACGCAGGCAGGACCCATTCAGTCCTGCAGCCTCAGACAGCAGTGACACCAGCAGCACAGGCTTTGCTGCTGACAGGCGGGCACCACAGCTCGATGCTGCGTTGTCAGGGCGGCTCACTGGCGTCAGACAGCCTGCGGCAGCTGGGGCCTCGGCCCAAATTTCATGTGCTCTACACAGGCAGGCATCACTGCATCCCAGTGCAACTGACAGCTCCTCCAGTCAGCAGCAGCAGCGGGAGGGTGGTAGGCAGCAGGCAGCCAGGGGAGGTGTGCGGGTCAGCCTGCTTCACTCAGCAGGCTCGGCCTCTGGGGAGAGTGCCATCCTTACAGGACAGGGCATGCCTGTGCACCGCCTGCGCAGGGGCCCTCGCACAGCCCTGAACGGTCCAACCAGAGCCCAGGCACTGCGCGGCTTGACGACTGTGAGGCCTGCAGCAGGCTCCTGGCAACTGGGCGTGAGCAGCAGCTCAGGCAGCAGTGCTGCCTCCAGCCCCGACCCTGGGCTGGGCGCCACACTGCAGCAGCAGCCTGGGCGGCCGCAGGGGCAGGCCTCCCCGCCGCGTAATGCATCCGGCTTTGTGCTGCAGCAGCAGCAGCAGGTCCTGCGCGACCTGCTGGGCTGGCTGGAGAGGCTGCCCCAAGAGGAGCAGCTGCCACAGCTGCAGGGCAGCCTGCCTTTTCTGCACCAGGCGCTCAGCCCCCTGAAAGGTGACTTTGGCGAGGGCATCTGGCATGCCCTGCAGTGCTGATTCTGTCTGAGGTGCTTGATGTCAGTTCCCGGCTGGAGCGCCCCACTTCGAAATTTGCCCTTGGCTGGCCGCCTGCCGTACGTGCCTCAAACTCTCTTTCCAGTGAACTGCATTGTCCCTTCTGCAGGGAGCACTCCGCCAGGTCCAGACCAGGCCGCGCTGATGGGCCTGCAGCAGGAGATACAGCAGCTGCTGAGCCAGCAGCAGCAGCCCCAGAATCAGCTGGCTTCAGGGCTGGCAAGCTCTGCCAGCTTCTGCTTCATGTGAGCATGTTTCTAGAATACACCCCTGGCCTGCACCCACTGATGGCTGTGAACCACTGTATGTGCATGTCGCTCGAGCACAGCTCACCTTGTGTGGAAGTGCTGTGCAGTCATCTGCAATGTTGCAGGGCCTCAGCAGACATCACTCTGTAGTAAACCTGTCTTGCAGTATGTGTAGCTGCTGGATTGTTCTTGCAGAGACCAGAATGGCACCACGCAGAAGCACGCCGCTTCGCCTCCGTCTGAGCTTTGTGACCATGAGAGTATGCGGAGCAGCAGCAACTGCTCAGAGTCATGGCTGCAGAGCCCGGACAGGGAGGACTTGAAGTAAGCGGTGACACACTGAGGAACGGATGGGTTGTGTTAGAGTATGTCCGCGCTGCGCATGTTGCTGCAGGACTGACATGTGGCGGCATTGCCTTCATCTGAAGTAGACATGTGTGACTTGACTCTAGAGAGTCACTGCATCTTTCAAAACAATCTGCTACTACAGGTCGGCAGAGGAGCTTGATCAAGGCACCCTGCGGCGTCTGTATGCCACCCAGCAGCTGCAGAGTGGTGCAGAGGCACACAGCCTGCATTCAGAGCAGTCAACTGCTGATGAAGGCACCTTGCGGCAGCTCTTTGCCACTCAGCAGCTGCAGGACAATGCTGCGGCAGATGGGCTCCAGTGGGAGCAGTCAGCAGGCGACCAGGGCACCCTGCGGCGGCTCTTTGCCACTCAACAGCTGCAGAGTGGTGCAGAGGCACACAACCTAAACTCACAGCAGTCAATTGCTGATGAAGGCACCTTGCGGCAGCTCTTTGCCACTCAGCAGCTGCAGGAAAGTGCTGCGGCAGATGGGCACCGGTGTGAGCAGTTTGCAGATGACCAGGGCACCCTGCGGCGACTGTTCCAGACGCAGAAGCCAACAGAGGTGCCTGCAGGGCAATTGCAGCAGCAGAGCACCTGGCAGAGCCAGCCTGGCAGGAAAGTGCAGTATCCAGACGTCCTTCTGGGGCATGCCGGCCCATCCAGGCTGCCGCAGCCTGTCTCAAGCAGGAGCCACAGCTGCCCTGTGGTGGACCCACACAGTGCCAGCGACGGTGCCACCATGCGCGCACCCTTTCAGACTCGCAATGCTGGCCAGGTTGCTTCAGCTGCTCTCCAGGAGCAAGCGCCTGCCAAGAGCAGGCCAGGCAGCCTGCAGTGGCCCTGGCCAAATCAGGGGCCGGCAGCTGACGCTGATTTTACCACCAGGCTTGCTGCGATGCCAGGAGATGGTGAGCTGCAGCAGAGCCCTGACCGGGAGCGGATAGGGCGCTCGGAGCACCAGGTGAGACGCCGGCTGTCCTTCTGCTGCTCAGCAAACCACCTACAGGCCTTTGGGCTTTGCCAGATGGCCTCTGAGTAAGATGGGTGCCCTGGCAGCCAATGGGTGCCTCCTGTTCTCAAGGCGCCCATGACCAGAGCAAACCCTGCAGCTGCGTGGTTACACTCTGCTGACTATTGTGAAGGTTCGGTGCTGCCTGCAGGAAGCTGAGAGCTCCCAGCAGGTGCTGTCCGCCCTCCCACAGCATGGCAGCCTGCCTGGATTAGAGGACGCTGGAGTCACCCTCGGGAGCATGTTTGCCACCCAGGAGAGGTCCCGTGCTGGTAGTGTGCAGTCCCAGAGGCATGACGTCAGAGCTCAGCCTGAGCAAGGAGCCACCATGCGCAGACTGTTCCAATCACAGCAGCTGCCAGCAGCTCAGCTGGGTCCTCGGTGCGCCACGCCGCAGGAGCTGTGCAAGTCCCAGAAGCTGCCTGCTGCACAGCAGCATTTGCCTGCTGCAGAGAATTCACACGGTGACTCACAGGGGGCCACCCTGCGCAGGCTATTTCAGATGCAGCAGCTGCCCTCAGCCCACCACAAAGCTCACTCAGCAGCAGGAACCCACGGTGCCACCCTACGCAGGCTGTTTCAGACTCAGCAGCTGCCCTCAGCCCAGCACAACAATCACTCAGCAGCAGGCACCCACGGTGCCACCCTGCGCAGGCTATTTCAGACTCAGCAGCTGCCCTCAGCTCAGCACAACACTCAACCTGCAGAGAGCTCCCAGGGTGCCACCTTGCGTAGGCTCTTCCAGACGCAGCAGCTGGCCTCAGCCCAGCACAACACTCAATCTGCAGAGGACACCCAGGGTGCCACCTTGCGTAGGCTGTTCCAGACACAGCAGCTGCCGGCAGCTCAGCCTGCAGGATCTGGCCCTCTGCAACCGCAGGGCTGCCTGCAGCCCAGCAGAGGCTCCAGTTTGCAGAAGCTCGGCAGGCAGCTCAGCTTCAGGCCAGGGGCTGCACTCCCTGCTGAGAATCTTGGAGCGGGCAGGCAGGTGCTGTACGCCACTGGCTTGGCCACAGCAGAAGCGCCAAGTGGTGGCCAGGTGGGCTGCTCTGCTGCATGAGGCCAAGCAAGGCGTTGCACTAGAACTGTTCCGTCACCTCTCCTCTGCACAGCTAAGAGCAACACTCATTCAGAGTCCTCACTGGCCCTGGTGGCGCCCACATGCACCTTGCTTGCCATGGCAGGCACATGCAGGTGGGACACTGAGACAAGAGGTCATGTACCTGCCTGTACCCTTTCCTTGCCAGCTGCAGCATGGGCACACAACACTATGGTATTCACCGACACATTATCAGACCTGGCCGCTGCTCCATGCAGGGCACTGTGCGCCAGCAAATTTGTAAAGCGGGGCGCTCGCGCTGGTCTCAGCAGCGTCCTCTGCAGCAGCAGCAGTGCCTGGAGCACAAGGGCTGGCTGGCGTCACAGGCAAGCACGGTTGCACAGCCCTGTGGCCAGGCAATGTGTACCCACAGGGTCATCCATCTGTAGGGTTGCTGGGTGGTAAGGCTTGCTGGATGTTCAGGCATGTGCCTGTGCCACCCCAGCATGTCTTGCGTGAGAGGTTGCTTGGCTTGTTGTGTTGTGCAATGCTGACAGGCAGGCAGGGCTCCAGCCCAGCTGCCTGGCAGGCAGTCTACCACTGTGGAAGGGTGGATGCTGGGAGGGAGGCACAGCAAGCCATCCACAACACTCACGATGCACTTTCCTTGCATAGGATGATGGTGAAGCACAGATGGACGCATCCCCCAGGCTGCAGGGACTGCTTCAAGGCCTGCAGGACTGGCATGCCTCCTTCGGATCAGTCAGTGAGCAATCTCCTTGTGCACAAAGACTTGTCTTCTCCAGCTCATCTTGAGCCTGTCACTGGCGCTGATGTGGACCGCAGCAACACACTGTTTGTCTGCCTGTGATACAATCAACTTGTTGCTATTGCTTTCTTGCTTGTGCTGTGCCTGGGGCAACAAGCACGCAAGTGTTCGAGATCAGGTGTTTGTGCTACCTACCTGCTTACGCACAAGCAATGCGCTTCATGCGTAGCTTTACCTTTGAGCCCACAATCTACTGCTGCAACAAGCAGACAGCAGCATGCACATGCACAGTGAATTGTTGAAGCATCCCCCACAGGCCGTCTGCTGCCTGCAGACGTCTCTCCTCAGCAGGCTGCGCCAGCTCAGGCTGCTTGCTCTCAGCCTGCCCAGCCACCATTTGGCGCCCACCAGGCAGAGAAGGCTGCACCAGACGGCTTCCATCAGCTGGCAGGCGCTGCCATGCAGGCCGTGAGGGCTGCAGAGTGGGCAGTGGAACGGGCTGTGCAGACATCCCCTTCTAGGTGGGGCCAGTCCACGACTGATGTGCTATTGCTGGCCACAGCAAAAAATACCTTCATGGCCACTCTGAACAGTGCCTTTGTGTGCAAAGAAGGCTTGGAGTGGATGAGGCACGCCCGTGCTGGGGCAGAGAGCTGCTAGGACGCTGGTGATCAGGACTGTAGGCACATTCTCATGTCTGCAACACGGCGCCAGTCCTTGGTCTGCTGCTCCTGCCATGAGATTCAGTAACAGGGTCACCCTCGGCGCTCCTTGCAGGACCACTGTGCAACTAGTTTCTGAGACCTCCATACATTGCCCAAGCACAGCGTCACAAAAATGCCTACCTCGCTGTATGCTCAGTTTGATATATGGTGCCTTGGAGCACATTGGCTGCAGCCTGTGCCCTGCAGGGTGCGGCAGCAGGTGCATGAGCAGCAGAGCCTGCCTCGCTGTGCGCTCACTTCAAAAGCTTTGGCCCCAGAGCAATCGGCTGCAGCCTGTGCCCTGCAGGGTGCGCCAGCAGGTGCGCCAGCGGCGAAGGCAGGCGCAGGCTGCTCAGAGTGGTGTCGAGAGGCAGCACCCTCCGCAGTCAGCGGGCACTGATGGGCGACCAGCTCCAGCCCAGCGTCCGGCAGAGCCGCACGCAGTGCGTGCAGCCCAGCAGTGGGAGGCTGGCATGCAGACGGAGCCTGCACTGCCGGAGCTTGGAAGAGATATGGACATGGGGTACAGCAGCAGCCAGCGCTCCACTCAAGGTTGACATTTGCCTTGTACAGCTGCTGGCTTGCCTGCTTCACTGCCAAGTCGTCCAGCTGTGGCAGGCCCAAGCTCTGGCACAGGCAGCAAAGCTTGGTGCAGCAGTGCATAAGCAGGATGGTCCTACACTGCTCTCTTTGAGAGACTCACGGTCACCTGTAGACCGCATAAATGCAGGGATGTGTGAGCGCGATAAGGGTCATGGAGGCTAGTGGCGCTGCTTGAGGGTGCCTGCAAAACACCATCAGAATGCTGCAGCCACCTCGCAGCAGAAGCCCTGCTCTTCTGGACTCAGGGCAGCCCAAGCTGATGTGCTGCCTGCGCCCCCTGCTGCAGCCACCAGCACCAACTCTGCGGAGCAGCAGGCAAAGGCAACCTCCACAGCCAGCAGCAGCAGGGGTGACAGGCTGCAGCCTGAAGCACATGAGGGCAATGCAGTGGACGATCCAGCAGATAAAGGCCAGACAGCTGAGGATGCTGTAGTGAGTGCAGAGGAATTGCAGCATCCAAAAGCAGCTGTCAGCCTGCCAGCAGGTGAGCGCCATCCTTTGCCTTGCAACATATGAAGACGGGGCCGCCAGCCTCAAAGGCTGTCTGCAACATGCAGCAGAGGGAGCAAGCTGGGCAACAGAAGCTTTGGAGGCACCAGGCGGGTACAGCACATGTGGATGTGCTGTTGAGTACTGCTCAAGGTCACATCAAACCCTCAAAACTGTCCTGTCCCATGCCGTGAATACCAACCAGGCTTCATTGGGCTATTGCGTGCAACTGCGTTGTGCTCAGTGCAGCTATGTGCAACAACTGTCCCTTGCCCGTGCTTCATGTGACGACAGCCTTTCTGCAGGATCCTCTGAGGGCATGTGTACTTTCAATGGCCTGCGCTGCTTGAAATGTCACAAAGCTTTCCTGCTTGCCCCTGCAGCAGGCAGCAGTGCACCATCAGAGATGTCCAGCCAGGCTGCTGCAGGCGCTGGCAGGGTGCAAGCAGCAAGCTCTTATCGGCCTGCAGAGGGGCGCAGCTCTGCAGCCTGGCTGGACGAAGGGCGCAGCGCCATTGCTGGGGAGCCCATCTATTGCGTCCTGCCACGTGAGCCGCTTTCAATCAGCAACACGTCCCCTCAAGCTGCATGAGCGAGTCGTTGATACCCCTGAGCCTACCTCCTATGGCCTGCTTGTCTGTGCAGGCCTCTCCCGGGGTGTCTGAGTCGCCATCGCACCCTCCTGTCCTGTTTCCTGATGCTTGTGCAGCTTTTTGCTGTGGGGTCTGATGTGCAGCTTCCTGGTGTGGGATCTGGTGTGCAGCTTCTCGCTGTGGGGTCTGACGTGCAGCTTCTCGCTGTGGGGTCTGGTATAGCATGGGTTCCTGAAGCCCCCATGGCCATGCACTGTTATATGCCAACACAGGATCACTGGCTGCACTTTCATGTTGCAGGTTGTGCATGGCATCGCATTGCGCACTGGGATGCAGCTTCAATGTGCAGCAGGACTTCATGTTTGATGTCAGGCCCTCCATCAGCCTTCTTGGCATTCAAGAGTGCAATGATTGGTGCCTGTTCAGCTGCGCATATTCTACACTTCCATGTGTCCTCCTGAGGGTGTTTGTATACTCATGTGCCGGACTCTTGGTGTCTGCGGGCCTCGTGCTCAAAGTACAAGAGCAGCCTACCAGCTTCTGCTTTTCACCCTTTTGCAGGTGGCACTGCCACCCAACTCAGCAAGGCGGAGCAGGACTTGCAGCGCTGGGGCCCATCTCTCAGGCCTGAGAGCTGGGCTGCCTCTCAGAGCGGCAGCCCAAGCCGACCCAGCGAGTCGCAGCAGCCATCCACACTGAGCCCTGCTGACAGCAACCCTGGCGCTTGTGCTGCCACCCTGACCAGCCAGGCCTTGCAGGCAGGTGCACAGGGTGGCAGCAGGTCAGAGCAGCCGATTGAGGATCCTGGGCATGTGACCACAGACAGTGGCCAGCTGTCCCGGCACAGTGATGGAGCTGCTGAGGCTGTCAATCAGACACCGCTGTCAGCTGACAAGCGGCAGAGCTCAGTGCTGGCGCGCCTCCTGGGGCACAAGCTAGAAAGTCAGGTGGGGTTCCGCTTTGGCCATGGTCAGGCAGGGTCGACAAGCCATATGCTCACTGCTGCACAGACCCTTATCAACAGTGTGTATGCGGGTCAATGCGAGGCTGTGCTCAGGTTGAGCAAACAGCCAGGGCGAAGCCCAAATCAAGGGCAGCTGTTTACTCAAGCTCAACGGTGTACGCAATTCTTGTGTTTTGCTGCAGGCTGGCAGCACTGGCAGTCCCAGAATAAAGGCTGGCAGGCAGGCCTCTCTGGATTCCAGCATAATCTCGGCCAGGTCCAGGTCTTTTCTGGGCAGGTTACACATGGGTCAACATAGAAACACATAGCTGTTTGGCCTTCTGATGAGTCTACAATGCATCATGCAGTACACACAGCGGTAGTCAGCAGAATCAAGATGCACATTCTGACGCAGAATGTCTGCAGCAGGGACATCCTCATGAGGACAAGGGACATCCTAGGATACCTGATATCAGGTATCCTTGGGCAATGCTTGCACATCACTTTGATATGCCCCAGCATCTGGCAGCTCACTACTTCTTGGCCGGCTCTGGCGCCTGGGTGTTCATTATTGTCCACAATCTGCATGCAAGGGAACACAGCTTTAGAATCTTGTAAACTCTAGAGTACAAATATGAGCCACTAAATGAATACTCTGAGCAAACATTTTGTCTCACGTGTAAACCGTTCCACCTCCAACTGCGGCCATCAGTGCCCACTGGTACTCTTTCTTCCACACATGGGGTTCTGTTGGGGCCTCTGAGGGGTTGTGCACTTTGCAAGAAGACAGAAAGCTACATCTGAGGTGTGCAGATCTGCATGCACTCTAGACTGCAGCTGACATGCAAGGGCTGCAGAGCAGGATACATGCAGCTGCACATGGCACCTAGAACAGCACACAACTTCAGCATAGCCACTGTTGTACAGCAAAGGTGCCAGGCAGCTCACCTGGCTTTGGCACATCTGGGGCTACTGCAGGAGGCCAAAGCAGGAGGTGTTAGCATTGACCAGGCCTGGAATACATGCATGCATTTGCAAACAAGCTGCAATCATGCAGCTTACATGCCATAGTCTAGGTGCAGGAAACTGGCACCTCTTCCGAAAGCTGAAGTGGCCAACTCTTGCATTGGATCATCGTGTTGGAGATGCTTCAAAAGGCAGTTCTGGGCTCAACGCTACTCGGACGCCTAGTCGCATCTCACCTTTGGCGAAGGCCCTGGTCTGCACACCGCCCAAACCCGGCATGTGAGTCCTTGTCAGCTGAGAGGCAACAGCACGAAGGCTCATCTTCGCAGGACTTCTTTGAATTGAGCTGGTAGTCCAGTTGCCTTGGGAGCTGGGTCTCAGATTCTCTCGATCGACCTTCTTGGAACCCTAAATCTCATGGGGAGAGCACTTAGATAATCTAGGGAGAGAGGAGCAGAATGGCTCTGCTGGCCGAGGTAGGCCTGCTCAGATCTGCGGTGGCATTGCTTGATCTGTGTCGTTGCACATCGCTCTGATTGCGAAGATGCAAAGCAAAGGCAGCCTGCCCACTCACAGGTGCACCTACCCACTGGCGTGACGCTATGTAAAACCGCATACTTCACACATGTGCCGCGGCAGAGCAGGGACAGCCCCAAGGCCATCCCCAATCTCATAGTCATCTGCTCATCCCTCCTGCGAATTTACAGCGTCAGGTAAGAATACTGTGACTAGTAGCAACAGGCTGCTAAGGCTTGCTGTCTAAGACCTGCAAATCAGATGTCCTCTGCTAGTCTGCATCTTTGCATGTAGCCTGCAGTTCCACAACACTGAGCTTGTGCCACTGGCTGCCCTGTCAAAAAGGTCAGGAATGCTCGAACACACTCAGACTGTCCAGGCCACTCTCTGCAAAGCGCAAACATGTTGCCCTGCCCTGCCCTCCCTAAACCCTACACCTCACCCCGCGTCGTGAACCAGGTCCTTCGCAGCATGGCTTGCATCTGCCACAAGTTGCAGCCGCCGGCTGGGCGCCACTGCTGCTTGGAGCTTGACAGCAGCACCAGACCAAGAAATCATCATGCTGTGGCACTCACCACATCACGAGCGACACCATCTGCCCCAGCAGTGCAGCCCTCTAGCTTTACTAATAGGCTCTTCTAGTGCTTGTTTACAGAGCAGCAAAGCGCAGTGTGCACCAAGCCAGCACCAGCCCTGTCTTTCAGCAGGATGTCCAGTGCTGCAGCGCCAGGGGAGACTATGGGGACTCACATCAAGCTCAACAATAGCACCACCCCAAACCAGCAAGGCAGATCATGCACCCTATCACATGCGCCGCCGCCTCCTGCAGGGCGCCCAGCGCTGCAGCCCCAGGGAGGACTGGGGAACTCGCATGGAGCTTGATAGCAGCACCACCCCAAACATTCAGGCCAAAACGTGCACCAGATCACATGCGCCGCCGCCTCATGCAGGACGCCCAGCGCTGCAGCCCCAGGTGATGTCTCGGGGGCGCGCTTGGAGCTGGTCGGCAGCACGGCCCTGGCCAGCACAGTGGAGTCGATGGCAGTGCTGCGGGGGCGGAGCTCTCGCCAGAAGGACGCCCTTCTGCTGACCTTCAGGCAAGCACATGACACCGGTTTTGATAGAGGCCTAGCACTTGAACCCTGAGTGCCAGCAGGACCTTCAACATCGAGCGGCATCTGCAGCATTGAGGTGGTCTGATGCCTGCAGCTGCAGTAGGGGCAGCAGCTGTATGTTGGAACGATAAGTATAGGGGGCAGTTGCTGACCTTCAGGGAAACACAGAAAGCCTGATGGCTGATGCGCAGCAATTGGCCCCTGACCGTCAGCAGGACCTTCAACAAAAGGCGGCGTCTGCAGCATGAGGGTGGCCTGATCCCTTCGCCTGCAGTAGTGGCAGCACTTTGCGCATGTGACCTGGCTCGAAGAGCATAGAGAGCGGCTGCTCACCTTCTAGCTCACGCTCCTGTGAGGCTGGAGCTGTGCCAACCAGGATGCCTGAAGGTCTGGAGCCCGCAGCAGGCGGTCTTTTAGAGCGAAGACTGCAGGGCACGCGCAGCAGACCTGCAGCAGTCCCACCTTGCAGGCGCCTGTCCCTGGGGATCTGATCCATGCACAACTGGATATGTCTGCTGGACTGGGATGCACCAGAAGAAGCATCCCGCAGAAAGCGGTCTGGGGCTCACAACAACGCCACCTGCCACTGATGCCACTGCAGGGAGGGCAAGGTGTCAGTGCTGGACTGGGATGCAGAGGCCCACTGCTGCAGCACCACCAGTCTGCACTACCTCGAGGGGGACCCCGCGCTCCGCCAGGGGCGCACCTCCTTCCCCCAGGGCCCCCAGGTGGTCACCGACCCGCAGGTGAGCATGCCGTAGTCAGCAAACAGCTGATGCGAGTCACTTTTTGAGCTCCACCAGGGACGCACCTCTCACCCCTTGGGCCCCTGGGCCCCTGGGCAAGCACCGATCCATGGGAGGTCAGTGATCCTGCGTGAGGTGCCTGGCCAGCTGCTTGCCCAGCTCTGGGGTACAGGTTTGATCTGTGCAAGCCTGCTTGCGAGGAAGTGTTCCGCCTTGGGCCCAGGACAAGCAAAGACCCATAGGATCACACTCGTCCCATACGTGAGGTGCCTGGCCCAACTGCTTGCCCAGCTCTGGAGTACAGGATCTAAATGCATAGCCGCAGCTGGCATGAACATTCCCTGGGCATGTGGCTGCACAAGCTTTCCCTGGGTGTGCAGCTGCATAGGCACAAGTGGCATGGGCAGTCCCTGGGCATGTGAATGCAGACGCAATCCTTGGGTGTGAGGATGCAGGGTCACAACGCATTGCTGTGCCCCCTGCAGGGCCGCTGCACAGCAGTCATCCATTGGGGCGCATGAAATCGGCTGCTGCCTGAGCAGGGGCACGTTATGTGCCTGCAGGGTCGCTGTGCAGCTGTTGCCTTGTACCTCAACCAGCTGGCCATGCTGCCAGTTATGGAGACAGAGGGGCTCGAGCTGGACCTGCTGGTGGAGGACCCCTACTCAGAAACAGCAGGTAGCCTTTTGTTGGCGTTTATTGCACCAGCTGGCCCAACTTGCAGGCTGCTTCCTTGCCTTTTGTCTCCATAGCTGAACTTGGGTTTCTTTTTGCATTGCTGAGACGTGCTTGTCCCAATTCCATAGGGCAGGGTACGGTACAGTACTTGTTTTCTGTGGCCACTGAGCCTATGGTTGCAGTGAGCCTGCTGCGGGGTCTTCTGCATGCTGAAAGGCAGCAGGTTCTTGCTGAGGGGTTGCACAGCAAACTGCATCTCTGCAATGATGCTTAGCCAGGCTGGGTAAAGGAAGGGGCCACTGCTGCATGCGCATTTATCATGTCACTGGCGCCGCTTCTACATGCAAAAGCATGTCGGTGCTGGTGCTGTGTCCCTGACAGCAGTCAACACCTTTGCAGGGGAAGGCGGAGCAGAACTGGCAGCCAGTCTCCAGTTGCAATGCATATTGCATTCAGTGCTGCTCTGTTGAGAGCAAAGCTCTTCACCATGCAGGGAAAGGTGCAGCAGGTTGGGCAGGAAGGCTGCCGCAATCCCATCAACGATAAGCATGTTGCTGTGGGTGCTGTGTCCTTCTTGCCGTTCAATGAAGCAATTGCCACTTCTGCAGGGGAGGGCGCAGCAGGGCAGGCAGGGCTGGTGGCCACCACTGTGGAGAACAGCTACATGGTCAATCTGGGCAAGCAGAGCATTGCACAGGTGGGATCCATACTCGCATGCCTACCATGTCCCCCCAAAAAGTGCAGCACACAACCCAGAATTCAAAACAACAAGTTGGTTTTGCAGGGTGCCATCAAGTGCATCAGCAGAGAGCATGTTCTTGATAGACATGCCGCACATGGCCCTGGTGCTGTGTACGACACTACAGCTGCCATTTTGCACTACGTGTCTCATCTCAGGGGGTACCCTACAGTCTCAGTCAGGCAAAGCACTCTTTTCCTGCAGTTTAACAACGTAGTGCATGTTCTGCACATGTGCAACAACCTGCTGGTGTTGTGCAGTAGGGCCTCATGGACAACCTGATTCAGTGCCCTGTCAGTCTGCCCACAGCAGGTCAAAGACACAATCATCTGCATATGACAAGCCAGTGCTGCTCCTCATGAACATGAGCAGGGCCTCTTCCCTGCAGGTCTGACACATGATGCTTTCACCCTTGCAGCTTCCTCCAGTAAGGACCTCATCTGCCCTCTCTGCAGCTTGGCAACGTGCTGGTTCACAAGCACTGACCTCTTTTGTGACATGTTGTAAGCATTGCCGGTCCCTGTCATGACCTGCCTGCACATGTAAAATTTGCTTATGCTGTACTTTGTCAGACTCTAATTTGCTGACCCTCCTCATGTCCACTGCTTCCCAGGTCAAGGACATGATCTTTCTGCACAAGTACAATGAGCCAGTGCTGCTCATCCTGCACGAGACGGAGCCCACCTGGGCCGGCATGGCGCGCCACAAGCATGACACCATGGCCCTGACAGCCCTCTCCATCAATACTGTGGCCCAGCGGCACCCCAAGATCTGGGGGGCCACTAGACTGCCCAGTGACGCCTATCGCTTGGTGGCTGTGCCTAGTGGCGGAGCGCTGGTTCTTTGCCAGAACATGATACTGTACCACAGCCAGGTGAGAAGGCCCGTCAACCTTGCTTTCAGCTTCGCTCTCTGTTACTGCAGACATTTGAATTTAGATGGCGTCACAATACGGCAAGCCCTGCCAAGGCTGGTCACACTCCTGGCAGCAAACGACCTTGGTGTCATCCTTTGAATATGTGAAAGCATGTTGCAATCTCACATGACCAACTGTCTCAGGGACCTGATGCCTGCCACATCATCACTAGTTTGCCGTACAGTTCATTCACTGGCTCGTGCTGCAATGTTCTTGCTGGCCACATCGTTGCAAAGCAAGCCCTGCAGAGCCCTTCCGTATGCACCTATCTGGCCGCATTCCAAGCCAGCAACCCTGCGGCGCTTGTATGATGCTGCTGCAGAGTGCCATGCAGGGACACAACTGGGACAAGCTCGCCCCTTGGACTCCCACGAACTGGCAAGGCTTCCACTGCTGCATGTCTGCTGCAGAGCGCATCGCTGGCTCATATTGTGAACGAGCACGCCCTGCCTGGCTCCGACCCTGAGCGCCTGGAGTTTGCGCTGGAGACAGAGATGCTCCCAGCCCAGCTGTCTGCCAAGCATGCGGAGAAGTACCACAGCAGCGTGCATCCGGTGGGTCTGAAGGGCGCTCGAGTTCATTGATCTGTGTTGCCTTTATTGGAAACCCCAGGTGGTAAGTGCATGCTTAGGCTGCAGCAAGCATGCACTTGTGAGTGAACGGCAGAAGTTCAGAGCGTGCTGCGCAACGTCTACAAAAAAAGGTGCAGTCCGCCTGCATCTAGCAAGCTACACCGCCACAAGCTTGCATGTGGCTGTGCCTGCAGCTGCCACATGTACAGTAAACTCTGCTCAGGCAATCTCGAGACTGTGCATGGCTGTGCTTCTTTGGTTGATGCTGGTAGGCTGGACTTCCAATTGGATCTGGGTCCACTGCTGGTGCATGCCCGCAGCAAGCTGCCTCTGTGGCTACTTCAGGGCGGCATAACCCTCTTCTCAACAGCAACAACCCTGTAGCAATGCCCAGGGCCTCCTCTTGAAGCCTCTGCTGGTGCAAAGGCTGCCTTGAAGCCTCTGCTGGTGCATGTGCACGGGAGGCTGCTTCTGGGGCCAATCATGATTTGAGCATGAGCCTGCAGGAGTCAGCTGCCGCCACCAGAGGGAGACCTTGTGCCTTGAAATGAGCATTGCACCTGCAGGAGGCTGTCTCAGCCGTGGTCAAGCAGGCTGACCGGTCTCAGGCCGCCCTGAACCTAGAGTTGGATGCCGCTCACTGCTGCTGGATGGGAGAG
Organism: Asterochloris sp. CNOR1; assembly: GCA_963969365.1. Taxonomy (NCBI): domain Eukaryota; kingdom Viridiplantae; phylum Chlorophyta; class Trebouxiophyceae; order Trebouxiales; family Trebouxiaceae; genus Asterochloris; species Asterochloris sp. CNOR1. Next base: position 2,793,438 of record OZ017754.1, on the reverse strand, counting down.
GACCACCTGCTGGTGTTCCTGAAGACAGGGCAGGCCGCCGTGGCCCATCTGCACGTGGAGGGTGGTCGAGTGCAGTCGCTGCGGGTGATCCCTAGGGTGTTGTGTGAAAGGCGGTGTTGTTGTGCTGTGGCGGGGGTGTTGGTAACCCCTCCAGGCGGCCAGGGCACCTGTCGTGGGCGCCCACACAGGTCTCATGAGGTTCTGCCAACCTGCGTTGCCTCGCTACACAGGGAGCTGCCTGTTGATTTCCTTTGCAGCTGAGTCTGTGCCATGGCTGCAGGTTCACACGTCCATTGTGGCCCCTGTGCCATCCTGCGTTGCCTGGCTACACAGGGAGCTCGTTTTTGTAGGGACATGGCAGGGCTCCTCTCAAATGTTGCACATTCGGCGACACAAGGTACAGGGTCAGGGTCTACACGCGACACAAACAGCGCGAGGGTGTTGCTCTCTGACTGCGCATCAGGGCTGAATGTTGATCTCTGGGCAGCGCAGCAATGTGGCAGTCTGAGAAGCTCTCTGATTGACCATGGGAACATGGGGATGTGGCAATGTACCTGCATGCTGCTGCAGACCAAGCAGCGCATGTTGAGGGGCCACATCATACGCACCAGCGCCAGCTGGGTTTGACAGCCAGCTTCAGCAGCTTGTCAGGTTGCACAAGAGCCTGGCAGAGAGCCCATTCCACCGCTCTGCGGGTGCAGGATGGCGGAGACAAAGCAGCTGTGCGTCCCAAGCTGGCGCAACCTGCCCACGCAGTCCAGCGCTGGAACACCCCATCTCCAGATGAGGAGGATGCAGCAGACCTGCTGCTAGCAAGACAGCAGGCGCCCTTTGCTGACAGGGAGCACGCCTTCACGGTGAGAGCCTCATGCTGATTTTGATGAAAACACATCAAGCTGCTTTGATAAGGACTCGGCAGCACCTAGCATTCCTGCACAGCTTGGTGCTTCATGTCAGGTCCCTGGAAGCAGTGCCAGGTTTTGAACAGAGCTCCAAGCCTGTGGGTAATTTCTGCATACCAAAGAGTGCCAGCAGGCTTGAAGCGCTCGCGCGCTGCGGCAGACTGGCCAGCCCAGTCAATAAAGCTGGCCTGACAAGCCAGCTTGGCGCGTGTCCTGCGTGCTTTGAGCCAGACACAGCATTGTTGTCTACATACAGCCGTCTGCCCTGTGCTTTTGAGCCCTTGATGTCACACTCTATGCCTGCTCTGGCATGGGCTCAGCTTGAGTGGCTGAAGTGCATTTCATGGTCTCTCCAGCTGCCTGACATGGTGCCTCAGCTGTGCAGGTGCTAGACCAGATTGACAGCACTGCCCCGGTCCACGCCATGGCTACTGGGCTGGCCTGCTCTGCGCAGGCGACCGCAGAGGAGCCCACCCGTGGGCCTGAGCAGGTGGTGGCTGCCGTTGGTGAGCCTGCCACATGCATGTTCAGGCTGACATCATGTCTGTCCCGCGTCTTAGTGTGTGTGCCTGCAGCCCTGAGCAGCAAGGGGCGGCTTTCAATAAGCTGGCATAAGCACCTGCCTGTCTGTAATCTGTAATCTGCTCTGTCACTTGTCTGAGCCAACAACCAGGGGTATCTGCTGATGCCCTGCTCTGGTTATCTTAGAGCGTATATAACTAGGAGTACAGATTTGTGACAAGAATGCTCTGTAAATCATGGACCAGCTACACAAATTGCCAGCTACAGAGGCTGGCTCCCCTACCTGCAGGTCATGGGCGGCAGGGAGCCCTTGCAGTGCTGCGGCAGCAGCTGGTGCCAGACCTTGCAGTTGCCGTGCCCCTTCCAGGTGAGCATTGAACGGGACCAACATGCTCTGAGCTTGCACACGTGAGCAGACGCGAGGTACCCATCAACCTGCCCCACAAGCATGCAGCTGTAGGCATGCAGCCGGCCAGCCTCAGGTGTTCTGCCCCTGTTCACTGCAGGTTGTGCATAAAATTTCTCCATACCTGCATGGGACACCAGTCCCTGTGCCCGGCACAGACGTGTAGGTGAACCCCTGGATTGCTGCCTCTCTGCACTGCAGGTGTGCTTGGACTGTGGGCAGTACTTCAACTCCTATGCCCCTGGTACAGGCATGCAGCTGGCCTGGAAGGGCTGCCGTGCTGCCCTGCCAATGTGGAGGGGGCACCCACCCCGCAGCAAAACCAAGCAGCTGGCCAGCACCTGCTGCCTGTGCACTGCAGGTGTGGAGGGGGTGTGGGCGGTGCACCAATTCTCAGGCCCTGAAACGGGCATGCAGCTGGCCAGCCCCGGCGGGCCCTACCACAGCCACCTCCTGCTGAGCAGCCCCCGCACGGGGGAGACCAAGGTCCTGGCTGCTGGGGGCGAGCTGCAGCAGGTGGATGACTCAGACTTTGTCACGGCGGCGCCCACCCTGGCAGCTGCCAACATCCTCAGGAACACCCGCGTTGTCCAGGTGAGCAGGTGTTGCATGACCTGCATCCTGAGTCAAAGATGGCAAGCAAGGTCAGGGCGTCAAGGGGACCCAGGAAGCTTACTGGGACCGTTTGCAAAGGGCATGGCAGCAACAGGCTGCTGCCCAACCAGCAGGTGCAGATCCAGCTGCCTGCTGGGCCTTGCACCATGTGACATGCACTGACGCCAGTCGGCAAGCTCACGAGGCCTCGTGCAGCAAGTGCATCCCCCGGGCATCACCCTGCTGTAGCGGTGCTGTGTCACGTTTGAGTTCACGACGCTGCTGGGCATGTCATAATTTCCATGTTGATACAGCACAGCTACAGAGCGTCTGGTGCATGCCTGGTTAGGATGCAGCCTGACAAACCCCTGGACACCACCATTTGCTGCAGGTGTAGCCCTGGGCATCTCGCAGAACCATGGAGCTGATGTAGCTGAAAGCTTGTTGAGCCAATCTCTCAGCCCTTCCTGCATGGGGTGCAGGTGTACGCCCTGAGCCCCTCTTGCAGCCCCTTACCTAGGCGCAACAATTTCATCCAGGGGACTCGCGCAGATGAATGCTATCCGCACCCACTGCTCAGCCCCTTTCCCCCCTGCATGGGCTGCAGGTGTATGCCCTGGGCATCAAGCTGCTGGATGGGCCTGCAGAGGTGCAGCACTTCCCCATCGAGGACATCCTGCCCTCCATGGAGTGGCGGCCACAGGTGGCCATTGCAGCAGCCTGCATCGTGGATCCCTACGTGCTGCTGCATTTCTCAGATGGCAGCGCGGTACTTCTGTCTGGCAGTGAGGATGAAGGTGAGCGAGGTGAGTCATCCACATGCCCTCCTTCTGGAAGCTGCTGCGTGTCTCTGATGGTGATGCAGTGCTCCTGTGTGAGGCCTTTGCTACAGCCTGCGTTGGCAGCTGCATTGCTCAGACAGCAGTGTTGGTGCCCCCAACCGGCAGTGAGGACGAAGGTTGGAAAGCTTAGCCATCCCACATGCCCTACTCCTTGAAGCTGCTGCGTGTCCCTGATGGCGATGCAGTGCTCGTGTGGGAGGCCATCATGACAGCCTGCAGTTTGCTGCTGTGTTGTACAGACAGCAGCGTGGACGCTCCTGTCCCGCCGTGAGGGTGAAGGTAGGAGAGCTCACTGATCCACATGGCCAACACTAAGGGTTCAGCAGCTGCGCCTCCCTGATGGTGTGCAATGCTATTGTCTGACAATGGAGATGGAGGTCGCCCAGAAAGTTGCCTGCAAGGTTGCTCCTGTCCAGCAGCGTTCACAGTTCTGAACGGTCCCAGGCAGACAGTGATGCATCGGGCGCAGACTGTGAGCAACAGCAGCACCTCCCGCTGCTAGGTCAACAGTCGCAAGGTCAACAGTCACCAACTTCTGAAGAGTAGCTTTCCAGGGTTTCAGACGCACCTGATCCAGGACTCACCCACATGCCCTGTGCCGCAATGCAGCGTCCCTGACTGGGCAATGCACTCATGCTGCCCGCTGCCGCCCACTTGCTGTAAACCAGTAACATGATGAAAAGTACCTGAACCAGGACTCACCCTCATGCCCTGTACCACAACGCAGGGTCTCTGACTAGGAGATGCACCCATGCTACCCACTGCCAGTGACCTCTTAGTTTTATGGTCGGGAGTACCTTAACCAGGCCTCACCCTCATGCCCTGTGCCACCGTGCAGGGTGCCTGACGGGAGAGGATGCAGCCAATGAGCTGCTGCAGGCTGAAGTGAATGCAGAGGCTGCCCAGCGACTGTCAGCAGCAACCATCCACACCGACGTCTCAGGGTGGCTGCAAGCTGCATTTGCTGCTGCTGGGGAGGCTGCGGCAGCAGCTGCACTGCAGCCAGGGACGGCGGCTGCGCAGCAGGATGTGCCGGCGGGAGGGGGCCCAGATAAGGAGCTCTCAGTAGGTGAGCTGCTGGTTGCTTCCTTTCAAGGGTGGGAACCCTGAAGCTCTTCAAGCTTGCAGATTGACGCTTGCCGCGTTCCAGGGGCTGCTACATCAGCATCTTTGTGGTGCTGGCTGAAGCATGTCGAACCAAGCTTGCAGGTCAATAGCTGCATCCGTCCCAGCTCAGAGAGTGCTTGTGCAGCACATGAAATTAACTGAAGTCGCTAGAGAGTCCTGATGGGGCACAGGCTGGCTACAGACTCTGATGAAGCTTCTGCTGCAACTACCTGGCTGTGTCGTGGCTGTAGGCGATGGCCCCTCAGATGCAGTTGACGCGGCCATGGAGGCGGTTGATGCTGCAAAGTCTGCAGATGAGGCCACAGCTGTGGGTGCTGGGGGCAGCAACGAGGCCCCTCAAATGCAGGCAGAGGACACAGAGATGGCAGAAGCTGTAGAGCATCAGCAGCAGCATGGGCAGGACACAGCAGCAGGCCCCAATGCAGGCAGCAGGGGCCAGCACTACCTTGTGCTGTGCAGGGAGAACGGGCTGCTGCAGGTAAGCTACATTGATGGTTTTGGCATCTTGGCAGCGAACAGGACCCCTTACAGGCTTCAACTCCCCAGCCTGCAGGTTTGAGGCAGTCCAGATATAAGGGCTGGCAGCCGTGCGCCTGATTTTCAAAAACCTAGCACCAAACCAAGCAACCCCTGCCTGCAGATTTACACCCTGCCAGCCATGCGCTTGGTGTTCAGCTTCACTCACGCGGCAGAGGGGCCCAGCACGATGCGCGAGGGGGGCAGCTGCCACAGCAGCAGCAGAGGCAGTGCAGCGGATGCCCTGCACGTCAAGGAAGTTGCTCTGCACTCCTTTGGGACCTCAGTCAAGTCAGGTGGGCTGAGCTGTGGATCTTTTGCTGATCTCCTTTAGGACCTCAGACAGGTCAGGTGGGCGGCACTGTGGATCTTTTGTTAGTCTCCCTTGGGACCTCAGTCAAGTCAGGTGGGCTGAGCTGTGGCTATTCTAATTTCTCAGGCTGAATTCTCAGATGAGTCCCGCCAGGAGTGATGCGTCAATCGTTGGCTCTTGCGACTAACCGCTGCGGATGATGAGAGCAGCAACTGCCCCTGGCAACCAGGAGAGGGTCCATGCTGCCCCTTCAGAAGTCTTGCGGTCTTCTCATTCAGCAGGACGTAGAGCTTCAGGGATGATCCACGAGGACTTCATGAACAGCAAGCATGCACAAGATCTGGTGGGCTTGCCTGCCAACACTCCCTGTTGCATGCTGCAGGTGTGCCGCTGTGTGAGCGCCCCTCTCTGCTGCTGCTTCTGTCTGACGGCACCCTCCTGGTCTACCAGGCCTACCTGGCAGCGTCGCGCGCCCTGAGCTTTCGGCGCCTGCCCATTGACTGGCTGCCCTGCCTGGTCCAGCAGCCCACTGAGGAAGCCTCAGACTCTGCCAGCGTGCTGCGGCACGCGAACGCTGTAACACCCAGCAGCCGCATTGCCAGATTTGAGCAGCTTGGGGAGCTCACCTTCAGCGCGGGAGTCTTCATTGGGGGCCCACACCCAGCCTGGCTCATTGCATCAAGGTGGGGGGTGCAGCGGCTCTGCCTGGGGCCAGGTTGCTGCAGGAATGTGTGATGACCTGTTTGCCAGACTCCAGCTGGCGCCGACTGCACTGCCACTGGACGGTGCAATGAGGGGCCCCACCCTCCCCTTGCTCTCAGGTGGGGTTGATGCCGTTGCTGCGGCAGAATACTACAGGTTGTCACGGCTAGCCTGGCTCACTCCTTTGTTCAAGTCTGTCATCCATGCTTACTGATGTGCAGGGGAAGCCTTGTTCCCCACCTGATGAGTGTCGATGGCCACGTCAAAGGCTTCACTGCTTTCCACAATGTCAACTGCCCTCAGGTGAGCGCCTCACTGTTGATGAACAGATTGACGATCAGAAAGCCAGCTAGTGGCCTTGGAAGCCTTTTTACGTTTTGACGGCGGAGCAAGTCTGGGGCAGGCCGCACTGCTTTGTCTGCTTTGTCACCACTTGACAGTTGCTGGAGAAGTCTGGCGCAGGGCAGCAGTGTGCCGTCTGCCTTGCTGTCATATGCCCCAGAGCTTGGACAACAATGAGAACTCCGGTGCCGGCATCACAACCGTCAACTTTGATGGGACTGATGGTGATGGTATAGCTCAACTTTACTGTTCAAATAAGAAACAAGCCGCAGAGATGGTAGTGAGCTGTGGTGGAGGTGAAGGGATGGCTCTCAAATTAAAAGTGGTGAAGTTGGAGTTGTCAGCAGTAGTGATGCAGATAGCCAGGGCTCAGGGGCGCTTTGCATGCATGCCAGCGCCCGCCTGCTCCTCACATGTGCCTGCCTCACCACCACTGAAGCACCACTTGTGGGGAGGACAATGCTGTTTGGGCAAGCTCCTGTCACTGCAGTCTTACTTGCAGCCTCTGTCTTTGCAAGGCTTCACCTTATCATGTTGAATCTCAGCAGCACTTTCTGGACTTGCCTCTGTCCTGCAGGGCTAGACCGCCAATGGCTACTCTGCACTTCGTTTGGCTAGCTGTCGCAGTTGCATAAGGACGTCTGCAATCACTCTTCATGCCATTGCCTGGCTGCCGCACAGCCAGCAACGCAATCTGAACACTGCCAAAAATCCTTCTCTCCCGGCCCTCTCCATGCCAACCCTGCTCTGCATCTGCAGGGCTTCATCACCGCCGGTGACACCGCGCTCAACATTGCGCAGCTGCCGTGGCACAGCACCCTGGGCAGCCCCTGGCCGGTCCAGATGGTGCCCCTCAGAGCCACGCCCCTCTGCATCGCTTACTACCCGCAGGCTCGCCTGTACCTGGTGGCAGTTGCCAAAGAGGTGGGCAGTGGTGCTGGGCTGCAGTCAACGGAGGAAGCTGCAGTCTGCTGGGCCTGACAGCCGTGGGGCTCGCCTGTACCTGGTGGCAGTTGCCAAGGAAGTGAGCAGTGGTGCTGGGCTCTGCTCGGCTATGAAGACTGTAGTCGACACCGGTCTGCTGGGCCTGACATTTCACAGGCCACACTATGCCTGGCAATTCCAGATAACGCAAGCAGTTGTGCTGTGTAATGGTCAGCTGGGTCTGCATGTGTCTTTGGGCCTACCACCGACTGTAGCAGGTGCCAGTTGCAACTGCGACCACTCTGCAGTAGCCACATGGAGTGCTGGTGTCGTCCAGCTATAGCCAGCCCACTTGAGGTCCCAGGCTCTGTGTATGCAGTCACCCAGCACGCTTGGGCAGGAGGCAGAGGAGTGCAATTGCCCCTGAAGCAGCCACATGGAGTGCTGGTGGCGTCCAGCTGTGGCCAGCCCACTTGAGGCCCCTTGCTCTGTGTATGCAGGTACTCAGCAAGCCGTGGCTGGAGGCAGAGGAGGGTGGAGACCCTGCAGCGGCCTATGCTTACGCTGCTGCCAAGGCACACGCAGCAGCCCAGGGCCATGAGACCATCTCTGAGGTGAATCAACTGACATGGGTGTCACCAGCTGGGCAGCTGTCACTGCCGTCGGCACACTGCACCCTTGTGGCCGACTGCACAGCCCTGGACTGCTAGCCCCTGCTAGGAGACAGGCGGGGCCATCACTGGCAACGCTGCTGCTGGGTTTTGTCGCCAGCAAAGCTCTCTTGTGGGCCTAGTTGTTGTTGGTCATGGCCGGTTTACATCATCTTGTTCCATGCCTCAGCTGTGTGACGCCCCTGCTTGGGGTGCTACTCAAATGCAGCTGCAGCTTATTGTGTCGCAGTGGCACCATCGACTGTGTTTGGCAAGTCTTGGTGTGGTCTGCAGCTACGCCTGATTGTGCCGGGGCAGTGGAAGGCGGCCTGGACCTGCGAACTGGAACCGGCTGAGGAGGTGACATCACTGGCAGCCACTGTGCTGCGCAACATCCACACGGGTGAGCAAGCAGCCCTTGAGCTCTGGCAGTTCCAACCTGGGCTCTCTCCAACCTGTGCAGCGTCTTGGTCCCAGACGATGCAGCAATAGTCAGGATCACATCCCCTGAGATGGTACAGCAGCCTTGCACTAGCATCTCCTGGCACCATCAGAGCACCACCTTCTACCTTGGATGGTGCTTCTGCAGCACTGAATGAAAATTTGCCCCCGCTGATCGATGCTGGAAATATTTGGCTGTGGTAGAGGGCTATCTGTCTAGACCTGCAGCACTCAGGTCACTGCTTGGGCTAGTGATGGAGAAGAATCACACTGGCGTGCTGCATCTCCCTGCTGCTGACTTCGGTGCTTGATCTCAACAAGGCACTTGCCCATCTGCCACACTTGCTGCTTGAACCAGTAATCTCTCACCTTGTGCCCATCTGTATAAGCCAGCACAGGCGTATCGCTGCTAGCAAGCAATGCTACTCCGGTCCTTCCAACAGTGCTAGGGTACTCATGACTTACCTGAACCCCCCTGCTGCAGGCCCCTTATGGCTGTGGGTACAGCCTTCCACCCAACAGCATATCAATCTCTCACTAACGCTGTGCCTGCCTCTGCTTCTGCTTGCATGGCCAGACAGTGCCTTTGCTGGCTGTGGGCGCCTGACCGCCTGTGCAACAACGTGTCTACTTGTTACCAAAGTGCGCCTGCCTCCAACCTGCAGGCCAGATGGAGCCCCTGCTGGCTGTGGGCACCTCTGAGGTGCTCGGCGAGGACAGTCCCTGCACGGGGCGGGTGCTGCTGTTTGAGGTGCGGCGCCCTGAGGGCGCTGGGGCCGACAGCGACGAGTGGCAGGCCACGCGGCGCTACTCCAGGTTAACACATGCACTCCCCACGGCTGCTGGCTCGCCACTTTTGGTGCTTGTCTGCAGTGGCGTCTGCCGCAACATCGTCATGCTTCACCGGCGACAAGCGGCTGCATGTCTACTGCTGCTGCAGGTTGTAAAGGGGCTCGTCCACCACTGGGGCCCATCTGATGTATGTCCACCACTGCTGTAGGGACTAGGTCACCCAAGCTGTCCACCACTGGGGCCAACCGAGATGTATGTCCACCTCTGCTGCAGAATTTTCAGGGGTCCAGTCACCCAGCTGTCAACCATTGAGGGCCACCTGGTGGTTGCAGCTGGCAACCGCCTGGAGACCCACTCTTGGACGGGCTCCAGCCTGCAGGTAGAAAGCAAGCACACTGGTGCACTACATTGTGGTTGAGAGCACCAAGTGCTGTCTTGTCTGATGAGAGTGAGGGTCATCAAGCAGCTGGCAGGCCTGGAGGGGTACTTTGCAGCTAAGTGTCGGCTCAGGGTGGCAGGGGTAGCTCACATTCAGAAACGGCAGTCCTGCCTACACAGAAGCTTTGCCGTCCACACACCTGAGGATCAGGCCCTTATGCCAAGTGGGATACCAAGTGCTGTACCCCTCACCTTGCCAGTTGAGACCATGGCTCACTTCTGAGCTGGCACGCGCGAAGGGGCGCTTTGCTGTCAGGTAAGGCCTTAGCGCTGCAATACTGGTTCACCTCATACAGCATGGCAGGCCTCCCTACACAGAAGCTTTGCCGTCAAACACTTGAATGTCAGGCCTGCGCAAACACGGTGTAGGTCCCTATTTTGTTCAGCATTGACCTTAGAACCATCACCCTTTCAGGTAGCTCATGGCTCAACCCAATTTGATGTGTGGTAATAACGACCCTGAGTCTCCGAGTGGCAACACTGGTCTGCATTGCCAGCAAAACCCACTTGGTGTGCCAAACTGAACTGGTTGGTTGAATTGGCTGGGCAAACGTTGATCGCAATATGTCCCTGGTGCAGACAGCTGCATTTTACGACGCTCCCGTGCTCATCACCTCCCTCAACGTCGTCAAATCCTACCTGCTGTTTGGGGACGTGCAGAAGGGAAGCTTCTTTGTCAGGTGGGGTTGTGCTGCATGGCTGCGCTCCAAACACCCCTGTCGTGTGCATGCACCTGGCCTCTCCTCTGTGGGATGCACAACATGTCAGTGAGTGGGGAGGGACTTGCACGTCTTCTACCCTCTTGGGCTCAAGACGGCTTCCATGTGAGGCGCCCTCCACGCAGGGTCAACATCAAGGGAAGACTGCAGAGCCTGATGTTCAATTTGATGGCTGCCCTTCTCGGTACGCCCTGTTGGGTTTCCAGACCAGAGTCTCAGTGGGAGCAAGCCGCACCCAGCACTGCCCCTACTGTGACGTGCAGGTGCAGCAGCGGGGAATGCTGCTGAGCTTCCCATACAGGCGCAACACCAGAAGAGGGCTACACACAACTCTGGTGTGCATGTGCAGGCACATGACGGGCTGCTGAGCCTGCAGAAACTAGCAGGCCACCCCGCAAGCACCAGTTCTCCAGGTGGAAGCTTTGCAATGCTAACTGGTGGCACACATTGCTGCTGGTCCCTGCAGGTGCAGCAATGGGGGCAAGCTGTTGAGCCTGCTGTCCAAGGACTTTGACGACGTCGCCGTCTGCGCCACCCAGTTCGTCGTCTCGGGAAAGAGCCTCAGCTTCGTGAGCACGGACGAGGCCCTGAACGTGCGCCTGCACCAGTACACACGCAGCGACCCCGCCTCCTGGAGTGGGACCCGCCTCATGCCGCTGTGAGTCAAGGGCAGCGTCCAGGGTTTCTGGCAGCGCTCTGCTAACAATGTACGCAGCAGAGCTGCTGCCACAGTACCTAATGGGATGAGCCCCTCAGCATGCACCCGCACAGTGGACATGCCTCATGCCACTGTGAGTCAGGGCATGGGGACAGACTTGTGCTTTGCTCCTCTGCCATCATGATCTTAATCTTGCTGAGGATGCTGCCGCCTGTTCTGAGCAGCTGCCAGCTGCCTGACCCTTCTACCCTGCTTTCTGCTGGAAGGATGTTCACATAGGGCAGCACATGCTGCATTGCTCGATTTCCACATATGGCAGCACACATGCGATGCCTGGCTTGTAAACAACGGCAGCCTGTACTGTCTGGCCTGGCTGCAGCTGGCAGCCACTCATGTCGGCAACCAGAAAGCGCACTGCTAGCGTCCCAGTCACTGCTGCTTGCAAGGGTGGCAATGGGGTTGGCAGCACGCACCTGCCTTCTGGCGCAGCCCCTGCGCAAGCGGCAGCAGCCCCTGGCTGTGCACTGGCTGGTACACAACGGCAGCCTGTACTGTCTGGCCTGGCTGCAGCTGGCAGCCACTCCTGTCGGCAACCAACACCGCCCTGCTGCCACATGCACCCGCCAAACCCTCGATTGCAGTGTCAGTCTGCAGGGGACGCGCCCCACCTGCTCCCTCGCGCCGGCAGCACCTGTTTGACACTGTCTGCCAGCAGGGGCAACATCCACACAGGTCAGGGCGCCACCTGCTCCCTGACGCAGCTCGTGGGCCACAGCAGCCCTTGCGATGATGCTGACTGCATCCAACATCAACGCATGCAGGCCTAGCTCCATAATTAAGCTGCCTGCAGAGGGGGAGGTCGGATCAGGGCAGCCCCGGAAAATTGTTACCCTAGGGCAACGCACATAAGTATGCTCCTGTGTGCAGGGGCGGCATTCACACAGGGCAGCGCGCGACCTGCTCCCTGGCGCAGCCCCTGGGCGGCAGCGCCCCGGAGGAGCGGCGGCAGGGCGCCCTGCTGGGCACAGCCGTGGGCAGCCTGCTGTGCGTGGCTCTGGCCTGGGACGAGGGCGCCGCAACCACGCTGCGCAGCCTGCAGCACGCCATCGCGCTGCATGTGGCGCACCCTGCTGGCTTGAACCCTGCAGCCTTCAGGTGAGCATGCTGATCAGGAGGCTGGGGCATGTGGTTGGATCATGGCATGCAAAGAAATCGTGCACCCTCATGTGGCACATGCCGCAGGACTGAGATTCTTTTGCTTCAGGCTTGGGTGGTGAATCCAGCTCGTGGGCTGATGCAGCTGATTACACAAGATCAGCAGCCAGCAGATGATGCGAGCTGCTCGTGCACTGCGCTCTCTGGATGGCAATCAGACACTGACCAGCGCTTTCTCACAAAATTGAACACATGTACATTGCACACTGTGAATGCAGCCTGCGCACTGACCAACGCTGCAGTTGCTAGCCATCCCCTGGTCATGCAGTGCATCCCTGCCCGCTGTGTTGGTCATGGAAGCCTGCAGCCCTGGACTTTGCTGTTCTTGCTGAAGGCGGCGCTTCAGGAAAGGCAGCAGGAGGTTGGCTGGCGGGCAGCCCTATGGCCAGGCCCCGCCTGCTAATCACGCCCTTGACCTGCCCCTGCTGCAGCGGTTCCAGCACCTGCCCCGCGTCCAGCAGGCTGCGCTGGCTGCTCAAGTTGGGAGCAGTAGGGAAGCAGTGCTGCCCCTGCTAGCAGAGATTGCTGCTGCTCTGCAATACTGTCATGCTAGGCCCCCTGTTTGAGCTTGCCCCAGTTTTTAACCTTGTCTGTTGGCCCCTCCTTCCCTCCTCAGGCCCTCCTTTCACAGCTGGACACAAGAAGTGAGCAGATTCCTGACGAGGCATCCATGCCTGCTGAGTCGTGCTTCCACAATGAACACAGGACTTTCATCAATTGCATGCAGCTCAAGCCAACAAATGACAGGTCCATGACAGCCCACAGCTCTGGTTTTATTCTCCATGCTGTGGGGAGAGCAGGGTGGGCACGGAAGCAGGCACATGGGCAGCCAATGATGCGATTGAGCGAACGTATACATGGCATGCCATATGGGCCAAGAATGAAACATGTCATATTATCACAGGCCATGTAACACTCTGCGACCTGTCCTAGCATCAAAGGCTATGTGACACCCCGCAACATGTCACGATATCACAGGCTGTGTGACGCACCCGCAACATGTCATATACTCACAGACACCCCGCAACATGTCGCAGGCCATGTGATTATCTGCAAGCTAAAGAGCAAGTAGCAAGCCTTTGTTGTTGAGGCCAGGCAGCGAGTGCATTGAAGTGCTGCTTCAGATTGGCTGCGGACCAGACGTCGAGCCTGTCAAAAGAACCCAGACCCATACAGGAACATCTGGCAGCCCCGCTGGCGGCCAACAGCGCAGATCAGCTCTGTGAAGCCTAAGGTTGACAACTGTACTGCATCAGCAAGGCTTGCAAAGCACAGCACCTGCAGACCAAGGATGGCTTTTGCAATGGCAACGATGTGCCACTGTACAGAGTAAGCCTGCCGCTGGTCTGCTGGAGTGTGCAGGTCTAGCATGAGGCGTCCCTTGGGAGCAGGCACCCTGCTATTACAGCATTGAAGGAAACAAGGGCATACAGGTATTGTCTTACACATACAAGGTGTTGATGATGTCTGATCTGGCAGCCTCCAAAGCAGGTAACCTATGGAATTGCTGAAGAAGTTGGCTTACATGAGCTGCATGCAGCTCTTCGGGACTTATGAGGCCTTCCAGATCAGAGAGGTTGCCTACTTCCTGCTGAGAGGCGCTTTGCCCCAGGACAAGCTTCTGCCTTTTGGCAACAGGAATCAGGGCTTCTTCCTCTTTTATGAGCTCCACGCCTCCCGTGACCACCTTTTCGCTGCCGAGCAGTGCATCGATCAGTCCCCAAGCTGCACTGGAATCTGGAGCATTGTATACATGAATGGTGTGCCCGTCAAGCCAGTAGAAGGTGTACTCGCTGCGCAAGTCTGTCAACACCACTACAGGCTTAAACCTGCAAAGAAAGCACGTGGCTGAGACAGGAGTGCGAATGCATGAAGGCATGTCAAAGCAGACATGCCCAAGGCTTGCTGCATCAAGCTCACCCCGGAGAGTGGATGTTTGCCAGCAGCAATGTCAACATGGCCTGTCGTGCATGATGTGGCTTGCGGGTCTTTTTGAGCTCGAACAGCAGTCGAAGTCCAAACTGCAGCATGCACCAAGTTGGTCATCATGGGCTCATATGTGGGGTATGCGCGTATGCAGGAGTTAGGCTTCTTACCTGAGGCAAGTTGTTGTTGAGTGACAACCGGGTAACAGCAGCCACACCAGTGGTGCCCCTAAATTTGTAGCCAAGCTGCTCCTGGAGCCCCTCATGGCTCAACAGGATTGAGTAATGGTTGGCAGCATCTATCAGAACAGTGGACCTGCATCTCTGTGTTGCAGCTTACTTACATTTGGCTGGGTCTGCAAAGCTATACATACTGTTGCTTCCCAACGTGCCCCTGGAGCCCCTCACCTGTCGCCTGAACCCATCAGCCTGTTTAAGACTGGCATGTAACGGTCAGCTTGGGCCTTCTCCAACCTATCATCCCAATCAAAGCTCTCCACCCTCTGCCTTGGTACAACTGTAATAGGTTCCTCCCTGAACACCACTGTCAGCTCTGCAGAAGGATGGCAGCATGTACCTGAGCTTGCCACCAGGGTCATATGGCTGGTCTCAGACAGGCAGCACGAGGAGGCTCTCACCTCCTTTAGTCGTCACCACATCCAAGACACCAGTGGAGACGTCAGAGATTAAGACGGTCTCGGCTTTGATCTTGGCAGCCCTCAGAAAGGCCTCAAGGTCTGGCGGAAGTTGAAGATGAGGAGGTCCTGCACCCACTGTTTGCACGTATCAAAGGCTCCAGAGAGTGCACGTTGCCCGCTGATGCATGACCAGTTCACGACAACAATTTTGGGTTCAAGATTCATGGGTACGTGAAGCGCCTCACACTCAGCACGCTGCCTGCCATCGCAAGCAGCCCTGTAGGCATGCGCTCTAAACCCGTGTTGCCACGGCAATTGGGTGGCATTGGCAAGCCACCCACCAGACTGCTCCAGCGCACAGCGCATCTCAGCATGAAGGCAGCACCCAGGGAAACAGCGACACACCTGCTTGATGCTGAGACACAAAGGCCCTGACTGCTCCAGCCAGTGCAGCAGTGTTGCGTAGGTCCAGGACCAGCTGCTGCAGATCAGCACCATGGCTTGTGCTGTACAGCATAGCCAATGCAGCATCCCTCCATTCTTCTCCTTCCAGCTGAAGAAGAGCATCTATGGCCAGCTGTCTGTTGTCCACCATCTCCAAAACAGTTTCCGGTACACAGGTGCAGCTGTGCGCTCAGAGGTCAGCGAAAAGGCACACGAAAATTTACTTGCTGTCAGAGATGATTACCGGCTTACTGAAAGTACAAGTGACGAAGAAGTTGTCTGCTGAGCCTTACAGTCACCAGCAGCTAGGTTCGTCTCAGTTTTGCCTCCCTAAGCACTAGGTCAAGAAACCCTAGCGCGCCAAAGTTTCCAGATCCACCTTCATGCAGCACTACCAGGTATCTTCTGCTGAGTACAGCACCTACATCAACCATGTCATCAGCCTGGGGCTGGCTGATGACTACATTGCACAACTGCATGCCAGCTGCTCCCCAAACAGCCCCCCTCCCCTCAGAGCGGCCATTGATCAAGCCTGCAGACACCTTTCTGGACTGGTGGATGATCTCCAGCCAGTGCCGGCCTCTTCCCCTTGTGTGCACAGTTTAGTGACCTGGGGCCAGCAGAATGGAGCACCAGTCCCAGAGGCAGCAGTTGGCTTGGCAGCAGCCATGCCTAACACTCCTCAGGAGGACACTCGTATCCTACGGCTCAACCAGCTCATCAATGTCCGTCATGCTGCGGCTAAGCCACAGAACACAGCCCAGGCTGAAAGGTCTGCTGCCAAGCTCTGGAGGGTAAGCTCCGCATGGCCTCTGATCCCGTTCTTCATGGCGCCCTTGATGCTTGCAAGGCACATGTCACTCACACCAACCCGATCCTGCAGAGATACTGTGAGCAAATGGTGTCCCCTGATGGCGACATCATGTCTCAGGCCAAGATTCTTGAGTTCTCGATGTGGCTTGTGGACGAGGCAGTGCAGCGGAATGGTGCTCGCTACTCGTTCAGCAGCGTGGGGTGAGAGGCCTTTCCCCTGCTGTGTCTGAGCTGCGCTCATGTCCCGCCCTCCCCGACTTTTGGCCTGGTGCATGCAGTGATTATCTGTGCCACCTCAAGGAAGTCCGCAGAGAGCAGTACACCCAGGGCCGCATCACCTCAGATGTACCTGCACCCCTGGAGATCCAGGCAGTTAGGGACTTGCTCCGTGCACGTGGCAAGGAGATGCAGGCTGAGAACCTCAATGCGCAAGTGGCAGCTCAGGTGGGTATCAGCCTGGTCAGAGCGTCTTGTGCAGATTGAATGATGGCGTGTCTGACCCCAGCTTGTTGCTTGCATCTGCAGGTGGATGCCGCACTGAGCGCAAGGCAGCTTCGCCAGTCCCTGCAAACAGCTTTCCAGCAGAAGCAGTGGCAGTGGGCCTATTTGCTGAGGATGGCGATGACGTTCATGCCAGCCACCTTGGGCCGCTCTGATGACCTGCGCAAGCTTCCCTGGAGTTGCCTGGCACTGAGGACGCAGATAATGTGGGCCCAGTGCCCTCCGTGGCAATCCTCTTTGGTAGCATGCAGGGGAAGACTGTGAAGCCTGGGCAGGTGGATATTCCTGGTGTTGTCAGGTATGCGCATTCATGCTGTCAGACGCAGTTGGGCAGTGTGCTGCATTGTGTTCTCAGTCAATATGCATCCTCTGCCACAGGTACCGAGACCATCGCATCTGTCCTCAGGCAGCGCTTGCCGACCTGGCTGTCGCCACCTTCCACAGAGGCATCAAACTTGAGGCATCAAACTTCATTGTTGCCGCCCCTAGCATGCAGGGGAATCAGCCGATGAGTGGGGAGACTCTCAATGTTCACCTTCGGCAGGCTTTTCAACTTGCTGGTGAGCCAGTGCGTTGATGCTGCAGCATTTGGACACCGCTGTTGGTGACATCTGTGGCTTGTTACACCGCAGGCGTGCCCTGTGGCAGGCTTGATGGGTACTCAGCTAAAGGGGAGGTCAGCCACAAATTTAAGAAGCATGGTGTGGAGGCTGCTAAGAGCGTGGGCATTAACAAAGCGGAGATCAAGATGGCGGCAAGGTATGCAACTCAGGCCATGCTGCGCATTCTGAACAGGATTGTCCCCAGCTGACCAGTGTTTGCCTTGCAGGCATGAGTCTGACACCACAGACCTGTATTGCATCTTTGACCCGGACACAGCCCACAGGCTGGCTGGTTGGGGACGGGACTGGCACGAGAATCATCGTTTGGGCCAAGCTGAGTTCAAGGTGGGGTCACTGCAGTGCCAGCGCTTCTCACGCAAACCACCAAAACCAGGGGAGGGGGGGACTGATCTGGTTGTGTTCTGCAGGCTGAGGAGGATGTGCTGGACCGCATCATCCCAGGCTTGACAGTGCTCCTGCGCCAAGCTAACATGCGATGTCACCCTGCACATCCTTTGCTGGCGCCCTTGAGGGCCATCGACCACCTGCGGCAAGTGTTTGTGCAGAATGCCAGCTTGAGAATTGATTCATATGGGAACCAGTGGCTCCGCACCATCCCGCCAGCTGCCAGTCGCCTTCTGCAGAGTGCTGTAGGCAAGCAGCTGCGGCAGGAGTCAAAGGACAAACACGTTGCTGCTGAGGCGGTCCTCAGCGACAGAGCTTTGTTTCACACCGACCCAACGGTGAGCGCTGCGGCCCCTAGGTGTTGTAGTCAGACATGCATTGCTCTTCTGAACCTTTGCCCTTTAATGTTGCAGGCTTTCTTCTTCAAGACGCTGGGTGGAAACGGGGCCACGCCTATGCCTTTTGCCCCGGTGGTGATGCTGCCTCAGGTGCCACTTTCCGGTGTTCAGCCTCCAGCATCAGCCAAACCCATCCCATTGGTGCCTCTGGCTTCACAGGCCAGCTATGGTGTTACTCTGCCGCCTCAGTCCCTCAGTGCGCTAAGTGCCTCGATTGAGAGGGACTCCTTTTTGTTCGAGAAGCAGGTGTGCAGTCAATCGCCTTTCAGCTTGAGCGCCTGTGTACTGGTCAGACTGTACCTACCCGTGTGAGCTGCAGGTCTGGAAGCTCTCCGAATTTCAAACAGTCCCAGGAGCATTTGAGGCGTTTTCCAAGGTCTCAGCGGTGCCTTCAGACTTCCGCAGGTGGCATGGCAGCAAGAAGGAAGCAAGAGCCAGCAGCATGGCCTTCTCAAGATTCAAGAATGGCCTTGCTGCTGAGGTTGAAACCCGCATGGGTGCCTTGGGAAGCACCATGGCTGCTGTTGTCGGGGCTTTAGAAATGGAACGTGAGCGCATCCCCGCAACCAGGACAGTCAGCTCACTCCAGCAGCTATGCAGCAGGTACAGCAGTGATTCCAAGCTGCTTGGCAAGCGTAAGCAGAGCGGCTGAGCAAGCCTTTGATTGTTTGCTGATCTGCTTTGACAATTCCTACCGCCATTTACCTGCACAGGTCACATGTCTCTGCTGAAAGTCATATTTTACTGAGCGGTGTAACATTTCACTCAGAAAGTGACATTTCACTCCACAAAATCAGATCTCAAGCAGGGGGGCAAGCCTTGAAGGCTTGCCCCCTGACAGACTACACTTGAAACACTCTTGGTCTACATGTATCGAAGATCTGCATGTCCGCGTAACCCTTTTCTCTGGGCCAATCAACCACTTCTGGCTTGCCACTGCACAACAAAGGTTCCACTACACTTGAACTTCACTTGAAAGTATCAACCTGAGGGAGCTGGCCTGACCAACACATGCAGTGGCTTTTTGGACCTGGCATCGGCTACACTTGAACCCCTGGTGGCGAAAGAGGACCTCCTGGGGGCTTCAAATGGGCTGCACTCGCGCAATATGTGCATCTGTTACAAAGTCATACGGTGTGGGTACGTGGGTGCGCTGTCCACACCTGTGCTGTGGCATGGTGCACCATCTGAATCACGTGATTCAAACAATTTCATGATCTTGTAAACATGCTTGCATCATCTGGCCTTCATCACATCAGCAATAACAGCTGCCGGCAGATTGTAACTGATACATGACCTTGCTGGCGCACGACCAGCCGTCCATCCAGGAGGTGGGTATAGGACTACGTAGTCCTCGAACGGATTGATGAATGCATCCTCATAATGCTGCCTCAGCTTGGCGATTGACAGGTTGCCACGTCCAGATTGTAACTTCCTGACAGGCTCAAGAAGCCTGAATCGATAAAAGTCAGGAGGGTGCGCCTCTAGAAATTTATGAGCGACCACCAGTGACTCCTCTCGCAGGCTTCCGTTAGGGCCTTGCAGGTACTTCATGGAGCGCTTCTGCTGGACAGTCTGCTGCTCCTTTGGGAGGGCCTTGAACTCCTCCTCATCATAGGCAGGGTTGTGAATCAGGTTGCCTTCCTTAAGCTTTGGCACTGTGCCAAAAGAGCTCTTGGCCAACACCCTTGGCAAGGCGCTCGTTGTGCAACCCACACTTTCTGCGGCGGCTTCCAGCAGACGCTGGAACTCGTCATACGACTTGCATTGCAACTCCGGAGTTCCTGCCTTGATAGCTGCTGTGGCCACCTGCACTGGGCCTTGCCGCCCAGGACCAATTCTGGCGCCTCCATGTGAGATTCCCCACTCTCCTCCGCACATGAACTCCACTGTCCTGTGCTCAGGATCCTTCGGGCGGTGATTCTCATGTTCGTTGTTGTTCACGTACAGCGACCTGTAGTTGCCAAGCCCCCTCAGGCCATTAGCTGGTCCAGCATCTGCTTTCAACTCATTGAACAACTTGACCTCCACAGAGTCAGTCTGTGTGCCAAAGACGAGTGCCATAGAGGCAGCAATACTGGCTTTGACAGCGCTCCTGGTCTTAGGAGCCTCAGACATCACAAGGAAATGTACATGCTCGTTGCCTGGCTTGTGGTGAAGAGTGCCTGAGTACTTCTTGATGTTGTGTCCAAAGACATCCTTCAGAGCTGCCATGCTCTGCCGCGAGACCTGAGGCAGCTGGTCTTCAGAGGTGGTGATGTGGTTGACAACAATCTCGAAGTTGCGGTCTTGCCTCTTGCCGCTGCCTGGCTTGGACTTCGTCATAGCCTGCTTTCCTATGGACTGAGATTGAAAAGCTCTAAGTAGGCACACAGGCCTAAGCTCATTGATAGAACTTCAAACACTTTCAAGAAGTCTTACGATGGGCATGAGCACCATGACTGCGTTCTGCCGCGAAGCAGGCCTTTAAGTTTCACGCCTTGTCGCAGGGTGTTACATGGCTTATTATAGGTTATCAGAATAACACATCAGTCTCCCCGGCACAAGCAGGGCCGAAGCCAGCAGACCAAAGCAAGACATCAACACAGCAGACTTTGTACCGCACCAGGTGAGAGAGATCTGGTAACACTGATTAGCAGTGGATTGTCTTGTGAGTCAGGGCTTTGCATCCTTTGAGAATGTTCTGAATCTGACGTGGCTGCCATGCAGGAGCTCAAATCAGATCATTAACGCGCAACGTTGCGAGGCTTTGCAGTGGCACCACGACCGATCATGCCAGACTTCAAGTGAGTTGTACACACCCTGCCCAACGCAACGTTCAAGACTCCACAGCTTTCTACTTCGGGGCAATGCAGCTGTAAACCTAGCCGTGAAGTCCATCTTGCCCCTATCATCTTACCCCTATCACCTTGTTGCCTCGATGTGTTGCAGATGCGCCGTACTACTGGCGGCATCCATCCTGTGGCTTCAAGCGCTCACCTCACACGCCCATGTCTTCATACAAACACTGACATTGCCAATGGACCCCTCGCGGGCAGCATGCGGACAGGCTTGTTTCGCACAAGCAGTAAAGGACCAGAATATACCGGGCAGGTGCGCATCTGGAGGTCCCCATTGTTTCTGCTCGACCTTTGTCGGCCAGGATCTGCTGCCATGCACATCAGCGCAAGGGTCATTGTCTGGCTGCAACGGCGTCAACGGCAGCACCTGCTGTCCACCAGAAGGCCCGTGTTGCGACGACTTTCCGGTATTCCGGGGACCCTCCCACCCAATACATCTATGACCAACAGATCTACACCGTCGTAAACACAGCCATTGAGGCCTTTTGCAATCCCTCCTACAATTATGGACAACAATATGCAGCAGATGCGGCACGGACTCCAACAGTTGCAGCGGCAGCAGCCTTGTTGTTACCTTCCTCCACGCCTACCAACACTTCTGATGCAGCAGCTCCAGCCTCGCGCAAACTGTTGCAGTCCTTGCCGAAGTTCGGAGACGTATCGCTTGCATTCTACTTGGACTATGTAGTGTTCAACGTTACGCTTACCAATCTTGACGTTCTCTTTACAGCGGTGCCTGATTTTGGCGACGTCACTATGTCACACATGCACGTGCAAGGCGGCAACAGCAGCACTCACCTCGCTTACTTTGTGGATGCCCCTGAAGGCGATAGTATAGAGCTGCCCCGTTCAGGGGACTATCTGCTTGCTTCAGGAGAACTGTCTGTAGATGAATTTGATATCCCTGATATAAACATGTCGCTCACAGAGTACGTGCTAGGGTCCTTATCAGACATCTTTGCTGACATTCACACGACGAGCTGCCAGGCCCCATGCGAGGCCCTGCGTGGAATTTTCATTACAGAGTGACTCTCAATGTTTAGGCTTCGTATGAGCACATGCATCTCCTGGAGCACTAGGCATGGGCTTTGTGCCGTACACCGTGAATTTCTGACCAGCATTGCTATGATTGTGTTTCTTTGCCTCATGAATTGTTTGGCGGAACGACCAGGCCGAGGTTTGCTGTGAAGGCTTGCCGATGTTGTTTGGGTTGGCATGCTTCCCATGTAAGATGATCTGAACATAGTTGCACTGGCTAAGACGCATGGAAGCAGGCGTGGCGGCCAGCACCGAGAGTGTTAATCAACAACGGTGTCAACAGCTCCAACCCGCAGCAAAATCAATGCACATGCTGAGAATGGGGAATAGGACAGGAACACAAGCATCAAGCAGTCTCACCTCATCATGCCCACTCACATCTTGCATCACTGGACCTGAGGCAGCTGCAGGTGTTTTGTGTTGTCCAAGCCTGTCAGCCATGTTCTGCAAGGTGCAGCTGGCATCTTGTATGTGGGGCATATGTAAAGCAGACCAAGACCATTTACTTTGCAAAATCATGCTCAACGTTTCTTGTTGAGGAACCAGATCCACATCTCCCACAGCTGCTTCGATATCCCCCTCAGAAATGCTGCTGCTTGGCATGAAGACCAAGCAAGGACGCCTCCTGTCCTCTGTCTCCTGCAGTCATGGCATGGCATGAGTTCTGTTGTGGCCTTTGCCGCATCGCCGCATGGCGATAATTGCAGTGGTGCTCTAAACAGTGCCAAAAGGACACTATGTTGTGGTTTGCTCAGCGTCACACCCCAGGGGCATCTGTCCTGGTCAATGAGCACCGTAAGCTTACCGCTCATCACAGTAAGACTCTCATGAACAGACTGTGCCTCCTCTATCTGCATCCTGAAGTCCAACATCTCTCTGGCCTGATTAGGGTCCACAGCAGTAGTGCTTGGCTTGAGAGTTTCAAACCGTCCATAGTTGTCACTCCTGCATACATGGCAAGGTGAGCTGGGTCTGAATCTTCATCAAATAAATTCAGTTGGATCAAAGTCAGAGGTAGAAGAAGAGTACCCAACGGTACCACCTCAGACGACAAAAGCAATGCTCACCTGACAAGCCTCCCAAACGCCTCCACCATGCCCCTAAAAAGCCTATCATGCTCTGGGGCATTTTGGTTGACAAGCTTGATGAAGTCAGGCATGCACTCCTCGCAGTGATCAAAGAAGGAGTCTCGGTCATTTGGATCAATGTCATTCTCCAAACGCCACGCAATCTCTGCCCAACCTGCATCCTTGACACATACAAGGGTCAAATTGATCACTTTGGCAACGCTGGCGTTAGCGTAGTGCGTACTGGCGCACGCTGTGAGCTTTGCTCACTAGGCAACTAGCAAGCTTCTGATGCGGCCTCCGCCGCTATCGCAATGGCGATGATCACTATGCGGGTAAAAGTACTGACCTCTCCAGAAGGCTGCCCGCATCTCCTTGCCAATCAAGCAAAGCGGCTGCATTTCTGATGTCACGTCCCTAGTATGTTTATCATCCATGCAAGCTTGCACCTGCATCACGATAGAAGGGCATGAATTCATGCAATGCCAAATGCTACAGCCCGTGCCAGGCAAGATGGGTCTGTTACCTCTTTGAGGAGGTCATCAGTGCTGCTGAAGGGTCCACGTGCCATCAGCTCTGCTGGCACAGACAGCAGGCCTCTCAGCACAGAATAGGAGCTCTGTCCACGGCAGCGTGCCATCTTTGCTGCCAAGTCGTAAGTCTTCATGGTGTTCCCATATGCCCTTATGCATGGGGTGATCCATCTTCCAGATGGCATTGAGGCGAGACTCCATCTCACTGGCCCCTGCATATATCAGGAAGTCAGCATGAAAGGGTTTAAGCAACAAGGTGACAGCAACAAAAGATGTGTTGCCAGCTCAAACAGCAACAAGAGAATGTTGCCAGCTCACCCATGCGAGCTCCCTGCTGGAGACCCTGGCCATGTGTGTGTTCTTATGGGTCGCGAAGTTGGGAAGCAAATCCTGAGCTGCTGACAACAGGGAGCCCACATTGGCACTGAAATTGTACATTGAGCTCTCCAGCTACATTGACAAAGCTGATGCAAGGACAGCTTCACCATGTCAGACCAATGCAAGGGTTGGCTTACGTTTTGTAGGAGGACTCATACTGTGCCTCGAGGCTGTCATGCGTGGGAAAGCATGGTCTCCCCCTGGCTTGGGCTTATTAGCTGAGAACAGCTTGTTGTTGTAGCACGCAGGTTTATCTCCAGCCCGCCTATCAATCAGCTCCATGGGCAGAGGCCTGCCATTGATGTCATGCCTGTGCCACAGATGTAGCGCCTGCAGCAGAGTGGTGATCAAAAGTGTGCACGCCCTTTTTGCATGAGTGTAGCAGTAGCATCTGCAGTGTGCGCAGGCACACACAGGGCGGATCTATGATCTTAGCCCTGGCAGGCGGGACTAGGCCTTTTGACAGCCAATATCTCCAGGACTCAGAGGCACTCACCATTGCAAAGATGCTGCAACACCTGACGTCCACATGCTCCAGGACAGGGATGGAACACTCTTGTTAATCGAGTGTGCATGCTGTGGCTAAGCTGGGTCTCAATCAAAAACTTGACTGTCCGTCCTGGCAAGATGGTGTCTGAACTGGTGGTGCATGTGAGTGCGTCCTGAATATGTGCCAAAGGGTGCGCCAGATGGAATGCAGTCAAGCACATCAATGTTTCGCTGGCTAGGTCAGGGCCCTGCATTGACCGCGACATGCAGACCTCATCCTCACCACTTAGTGATCTGAGCAACATCTTCATGGTGGTTCGCACATCTCCACCATTCTACGTGCCAGTTGCTCAGGCTCTGAGGAGGAAGAGGATCCCCAGGCAGTGGTTTGCTTCAAATGCAGTCCACCACCATGTGGACGGGACAGTTTTGCAAGTAATTTTGAGCACAAGCTTTCACCAAGTCTCCGGCATGTGCAATGGATACACCTGCTGCAGGCAGAGCTGGCATGCGGCCTCACATCGGCAGCTCCGCTGGAAGAGCGCCAGCAGGCCGCAGCGACTCTCATGCTGACCCAAGGGTTTGCTGGCCGGCCTGAGTCCCCAACGTTTTTAGACGTGCAGTGAGCACCAGTCTGGCCATGCCACGCATGGCTGAAAACCATCTGATGCCTTGGCTGCCCACTCCAGGGAGTTTGTGAGAGACCAGCTAGAGGCCCCACCAGACGCTGTCATGCTGGTGGCAGCCTGCCATCGTACAGAACATGCACAGCTGGACTCTGAAGAGGCCAGTGTGCCTGGGCCAGGCCACCACCAGTTGGTTGGCCTGGTCAGTTTAGCCTTCAACGAGACGGGAAGAGAGAGCTTTGCAACGCTGGAGCCCCCTGGTAACCTGGCATACCTCAGCAACATGACCACAAGTCTAGCACACCAAAGGTGCACCTCTGCGCCTGCATGGGCGACACTGCAATTGACACAAGTCTCAGGCAGGATCAGGACTCAAAAGTGGAGAAGCCTGTGCCCTACAGGATTGGAATAGCCATGCTCCTCATCCGTGCCTGTGAGCTGGTCTGCCAAGAGGCAGGGCTGCCGGGCATCAGCCTGCACGTCCAGCAGGCAGACCCTGCTGCCCAGGCCCTGTATCTCAAGTCAGGCTTTGACGTGGTGGATTCAGATCCATGGTGGACCATCATAAGGCACAGTCTACGCCCTAGACACCTGATGGTCAAAATGTTCCGAGAATAGATCCCTGCCCTGACCTTCATGCCTGTCGGTAGTGTTTTGATGGTCACCCTGCTGATTTGCTTGTCAGCCTTTGCTGTGAATCACATTCATGCCTGTATTTCATTATTTGATGATCACCTCATAGTATGAGTATGTCAAAACAAGCTGCTTGTCAGTCGGTCTTCTTGGTTACTGGGACCGTCTCATCTCTCAGCAGCTGGTGGTAAGCCCGCTTGTCCTCATAAGTGGCACTCGCGGGCTTCAGTGGTGCTGCCTCTTGGTAGCTGAGCTGCAGCACAGAAGACAGCAGCAGTAAGGCCTTGTGTCCTTGCGGTGCACAATGCAGCCTGGCAAGCTACGCTCACCATGTATTCGCGCACGTTCTTAGCATACAGGACGGGATCAGACTGTTCAGCAGGGGAGGGCTGATAGAGGGGCAGTTCAAAAGCAGTGACACTGTGGAAATTGCAGAGTGTCAGGAAGATGTGGCGGGGAGCACTGATTGACTCCCAGGAAGGCGACAGGCGCCCCTGCAGGTCATTACATGAGGTCTCAGTGAGCACATTCTGTATGGCCCAGCAGCACACCCATACAAGAGCCAGGATGCCTCACATGTCCATATCTGAGGATGATAGGCTGTACCGGCACTCCAGCCAGGAAGCCCCCAGTTTTGAAGGGCAGCAGATAGCTGCCATTGGTAGTTGTGCCCTGCAGGCAGGGCAGAGGTTCTTTCTCTATGGACTTAGCAGGATCAGAGCAGCTGCCTGTTGCTGCTGTGTGGCGAGCTCTACAGGAGGCACAGGCAGCGCTGCTACAGCAGGCAACGCAGGTGGAGAAACAGGTGCTGGCTGCGGAGCAACGAGGGCATGGAGGACATGCAACAGGTGCATGCTGCAACCAAAAAAGCCTGCATTGTCGAGAGCGTGGACAGAGCACTGCCACAGCGGACATCCCAGGTACAATTCTGTCCCATGGATGCTGCTGCCACAACTGGGCTACGGAAGGCACATACGGCGCTGTCGCTGCCAGCAGATGCAGCCCTGATGCATGCTGACAGCGCTGGCTGCGCCAGCGTCTCATGTGCAGGCAAGCACATGCGCATAGGACGGGCCCACCTCTGGAAACAGCAGCATGGGCCTGAGGTCTGTGTGCCCAGCAGCCACAGCCAGCATGCGAGCTTTGACTGCTCCCGAGATGCCCTGCACAGCGTGGAGGTCACCTCGCCTGGTGGCCTGGACGAGCAGGGCAGCCCTGGCTGCTTGCCCGACACACACTCCGAACAAAGCTACAGACTACAATGGAAACCTTGCATGGCTTGACAGGGCAGTATATCTGACAGGTTCAGGAAGTGTTTCACCTGCTGGCCTACCATCTTAGTGTCCCTTAAAGGTGGTTCTGACAGGGCCAAATTGTGGCTCACCTGCTGGCCAGCCGTCTTGTTGTCCCGGTTGACATAGATGCAGCCCATGTGCTTGCTGCAGGCAGGAGGCACCAGTCAGTCAGCAGATCAACTCCAGAGCCAGCCAGAGAACCATGGGAACAATGTAAAGTGGCTATGCTGTCAGACACATGCCAGCTACAGCTGCCTGCAGGTGCAGCTCTGACCTGTCATTTCATTCTCCACTGCTCACCTGATGAGGCCAACCAGGAGCTGGTCGGCAGTGCTATCCCGCGCCACAAAGCTTGGGAAGTAGCGAGTCGTGTTCACCAGAATGTCTATCCAGCTGCAGTGGTTAGACACGATGCCACCTGGCCGTGCCCCAGCGTGGGCAGCATGCTCTGCATGCTGGGCCTTGGGGGGCAGCCGGCGCCACTCCACCCGCCAGAAGCCCAGGCAAAACAGGCAGCAGCGCATGCAGCCCTTGCAGGCGGCCGCCACGAAGGCTGGGCGCCTCCGTCTGGGCACCAGAAAGGAGGCTCGGCATGAGAGGTAGCACGCCACCAGGCAGCCAAGGCTGCCCACTATCTGCAGGCATCAAGCGACTGTCGCTCTGGAGTGTTTCTAGATGCATGGGAGGCAAACCAATGCTACACTCTTGGATATGCAGACATGTTGTGTGGGCATGAGAGGTAGCACTGGCTCCTCCAGTATCCGGACAGCCAAAAATCCAGACACGCTCTGAAAAAAGCACAACCTGCGCAGGCAGGGCTTGCAACTTGTCGCTTGGACAGCAGTGGCAGAGAGTGGAGACAGCCATGCTGGGGCCACCCAAGTGCTTTGCAGGCTGCGTCAGGTGGGCGCACCTTTACAGGAAGCACGAAGACCGCTGCCAGCGCAAGGCGCATGCTTTCCCGTAGAGGCAGTGGGCCCTGGCCCATGCAGCCATACGCATCATGGCGGCGAAAGGGGTCATACAGGGTATCCTGCAGGAGCAGGACGCCCTCTGTTTGTGAAAATGTGGGGCTCTGAAGCACCAGCATGCTTGGGGTGGACTCCTTCATCAAAGAGCAGATTACTGCACCACTGTTGCTTGTTGTTTGCTTGCAAACAGGTTGGCATGCACGTGTATCAGCTGCACGCCGGGCAGGCTGGTCACCTCTTCGGAAGGCATGGATGGTGGTCCCCAAGCCTTCAAGTCAGGTGCCTATGCCTCATTGCAGCACGCTGAAACACGGCATCACACAGCAAAAAGCTGCAGATAGAAGGAAACGGGACATGTTCCACAGCTGGCTCCAACAGAGAAGTGGAGAGGGCTGCTCTTCTGCCCTCGATCTCCAAGCTCTCATGAATTAGCCCCTGCATGCGTTGCTGTGAGAACCACAGCATGATGGGCGGGCTGCTGTGCAAGCACCAGAGGCCAGAAGTAGGCGCCTGCTCAACAGGTATCTTGGTGCCCTCCTACCTCCTCTGATGTCTTCAGCTTTTGGCAGTCTTGTCATGGCTCTGCACTTGTGGGGCTGCAGCGCTGTGCTGCTGACCGTGTCAATCAATTCCAGAGCTGTTGCCATGTACACCGGACCATTGTCCTTTCCGCACAGCTCTATGCTTGGACGCCTGCCAGCAGCCAAAGATGCCTTCAGCAGGGTTTTGTGGGATGCAGTACTCTCATGTTAGACAAGAGCACAGATGCCATGGCCAGGCTTAGTGCAGCTTCTCTGTGTGTGACTGTACCTTGCAGATCATCTGGAAATCCATTTTTGAGGACATTGACACCTTCGCGCAACAACAAGCAACACTGGAGAAGCATCTGTGACGTCAATACACATTGGCAGCAGACTGCTGCTTGCTGTGTCATGACGACAAATCAGAAGCATCTTTGTTTGTGGCTTGTGCAGCTGGGCAGCGGGAGTGGCTTGTGTATGCTGCATGATTGACGCAGTTCAAGCCAGTCTCCAGACGTGCCTCTGCACCACAGCTCAGCCCTTGCATACTGTCCCAAGAGTTGGACAACGAACCGCTCTGGATCTGCATGCGGCTCAATGGGCAGCATGAGGTGGTGCTTACCCACAATTACTGTGACCACCTATACACTAAGGGAGCATGCAAGCCGCAGTATGCCCTGCAAGCCTGGGGTCAGAAACACCTCAACAATGTGGCCACTCCTGTTCTGCTGCGCCTTCTCACGCCTATCCTGTATCACGGTTTGAGCAGGGCTGATTTACTAAGTGTGCACCACTACAGTGTTGTTCAAAGTGCTGTTCATGCTGGGTTCTGGAGAGCAGGCAAATACAGGAATGCTGCGGGGCACTCGGGCTCATGGCCATAAGAGCGACAGCAGCACAAAGATTTGCCAACTGTATGCACTGCCACCATTCACTACAAGGCTGGCTGGCTTGCAGTCCCGCTGGCCACTGATCAAGCAAGGTAGCGGATCATGTTCGGGTTGTCTCTATCCCGGTCCAGGTACTCCCGTTGCATGAGGTCCTCTATCCTCTTCTTGATCAGCTTGAAGTCAGCCTGCATAGCGGGGCAGACTGTGGTGATTAGCAAGGTGAGGGCAAACAAAGGCTTAGAGGAGGAAGCGTTATGCAGCCTCTTCTACAGCTCACAGCACAGCAAGACCTGGTCTGACAGCTGCAGGAGGTGAGTCCATCTGCTTCACAGCTGGGAACTCACCACTCAAGCTCATGCACTAAACAATGCACGGCCTGTCAACTTGGACCATCCTGCCGACCTACTGCAATGACACCCAACCAGGCACTGCTCTCACTGCACTGCCTGGCTGTGCCATCAAGCGCTCACTGCTCGTTGAATGGCCAGCTGCTGCACAGGCACCCACCCAGGCAGTTCACAAGTTATCACAGCCTTGCTGGCCCCCCTGTTTGCTCCTGTTCCATCAGAATGGCCTGCTCAGATGCTGCAACAACGCCCATCCAGGCGTTGCACCGGCTGCACAGCCTTGCTGCCCCATCAGGTACTCATTGCCCTCACCTGGAACATCTTTGGCATACTGCTGCACCATGTCTGGGGTGCTGCACCAGCATTCAAGGACGCCCCACCACAATCAACCACCGAGCTCTCATGTGTGGAACCCTTTAGACAGCTGCTCCTCCTCCTCCACCCTCAGCTGTGTGTCTTCCCTTTTTGCACAATCAGGCCCAACCACAATGTTCTAGGCTCCCACCTGGAACATCCTGCTTAGCTGCTGCACCACCTCCATGGTGAGCTGCTGGTGCTGCATCATCTTGCGGGACTTCATTGTGCGCACAATGGCCGCGTCGATGGAGTAGCGCCGGTCCTTGGTGACGTCCTCAATCACCTTCTTCTTCTCGTCCACAGGGGGCAGGGGGATCTGCAGGCAGCCATGGCATATGCCTGCAGGCAGCTGTAAGGAGCACCAGGATGCAGCGAGTGCTACCCATCAAGGCCATAATAATTTGCAGCAGCACTCAAGGGGTGCAGCTCGGGCAAATCATGCTCTATTGTGCGCAGCACTCCAGCTTCGTGTGAAGCCTGATAGTGTCAAAGTTTGATAATGAAGCTCAAAATGGTGGGCAGCACACAACACTCCTTTATCGACCTTCGATAAGTTGCAGCAGGCCAACCTGCTGTTAAGCATGAGTTCTCAGACTGAATGACAAGCACAGCGTCAGGCACAGCTGTGACTGCAACCAAATGAGCTCACAGCTGCTCATATGGATGCCACACCAGGCATACAGCTCTGAGCTTTGAGCCTGACGTTGAGGCTCGCGCACGATGTCAACCGCGGGCTTCCATAGCCCCACCTTGATGCGCCGCATCTTGTCTGTGAAGCGATTGTTGAAGCTGAAGGTGTCAGTCTTGCTGATGGTCTTGCTGACGGGAGCCTTGTTCAGGATCCTGTACTTGGCGCAGCTCAGGGAGTGAAGGAGGCGCATGATGTCATCGTCAGGGAGGTTCACCCGCTCCCGCACCTCATTGTAGCTCAGCATGTCGTCTGCAGGGCGCAAAGGTAGCAGTGTGTCAGGTACAGGCAGCTGCTGTGCCTCAGCTTAGGGGAGGGCCAGTGCGCAACTGCCACATTTGCTTTTGGCTCAGCGCATCGTCTGCAGGGCGGCAACAGGGGAGTGTCAACTACAGTGTCTCTGCCCAGGGAACAGCCCAAAGGGCCAACGAATTACTCCTGCACCTCTCTGAGCTCAGCATGTCATCTGCAGGGCATCGATGGGGGCACTGTGTCAGCGACATGCTCAGCCACCTAGTTTAAGGCTCAACAGCGGCAGGATGGCCACTCAGCCTGCAATGCATGATGGTGACAACCCAGCACGGCCCCACCTGTGTTGAAGAGCAGCAGGATGGCTGCCTGGAAGGTGGTAAGGACGAGCTCAATGGGCTTTGCATCAAAGGACCCCCGCAGGTGCGCGGTGCCCAGCGCGTACATCCACGTCAGCTTGCGGTGCTTGTTGGAGATCTCGAAGAACCTCTTGAAGCACTCCACCCCTTGCACCATCTCCTCGGGCAGAGCCAGGTCCACCGCCTGCAGTCAGACAGGGATGGTTGTCAGGTGGTGGATCAGGCAGGAGTGTGTGTAGCAGTGTAGGCCAGATTGACTGCAAGCTCATGGCCTCTGCAACAGCAAGGGGCGCAGGCCTGGGCAGGGCAGCCGCTGCTCTCCCAGGCAGCAGGCGTGATTCCCTCTGCGGCATCCCCAATGCAGGCCAGGATTCATGTGCAGGTGTTCTTGTCAGCAGCACACCTTGTATGAGGGCCAGAAGCCGGTGGTCAGCACTGTGACGCTGAGGTCGATGCTCAGCTGGTCTGGCTGCCCCTGCTTCCACTCGTCAAACTGCTGCTGCTTCTCGCGGCCCACATGCAGGTCGTTGACCATGCCCTCCATCTGCAGGCGCACAGGGATCTGACTGCTCAGCAGTGTGACGCGCAGAGTGCACGATGACAGATGCAGATGCAGATGGGAGACACACTGGCCGAAGCGACGGTCGCTGTGCAGGGTGAAGCAGACTGATGCACGACAAGCAGCACAAAGCTTGGGGCATGCAGACACTAGTGATGCACCAGGCAAAGCTGCAGCATGTCAACGGCCAGCTGGTGTGCAATGAAGGGCCTGGCACAGCAGGGCCAGCAGTCTGCCAGGAGCCGGGGCATGAACCTCACCTTTGAGGTGAACTGGGCCCCGCACTGCTGCTTCAGCTTGCCCAGGATGGACCGCTCATGGTCATCGCTGGCGCTCTTGTCAAAGAGCAGCCGCCGCGCAAGCTTCTTCCTGTAGAACTCTGCAGCAGCAGGGCACTGGCAGTCAGCAGGTGGAGGGATGAAGACCGGCTTAGGCATGACATGAAGCGGAGGAGTGCTGGCACAGGCAGGAGCTGGCAGCAAATGTCCTCAGCCAGCGGTCAGCAGCATCCTGGCAACATGCATCGACAGCATGCTGCGTAGGCGCCTGAAAGATTGATTCTTGCTGCTGGGCAAGCAGGAGGTACACCCCTGTCGCCTGAACGCTGCATCTGCCCCCCCAGCTCGCTCAGCCAGCAGACTAGGCAGCCATGCTGCACGCATGGTGGCCACAAAACATGCACAGGCCAGCCACAGCATGTGCTCAGCCTGATCTGAGGGCAGCTTCCATCTTGCTGATGTTGGCCAGCAACAGCCCTTCGAAGCAGCAAACAGCCACCAGCACGTGGCCACTGACCTGAGAACAGGTCCTTGTCGCTAATGTAGGCCAGAAGCTTGACCACTTTGTCCAGAGTTGACTCAATGGCATCATCGCTCAATTTCTCACCACCGCCCTGCATGCATGCAGAGATGGAGTCAGCAGAAATTTGGCTGAGTCACAAGCTTGTCTCATGCTGACGGCGGTGGGCTGTTCACCAGCAGGCTGCAGGCATGCAAAGCTGGTCAGTGCAAGCTGCTTCTGACACAGATGCATCACTGTATGCTGAGAACCACCCTGCACGCATGCCCAGCGAAGTCAGAGCAACTCTGATATGCTAAACAGGACAGCAACAGCTGATTGGCTTGCTCCCTGCACACAGTTCAGACACGGCCATTGCATGCTTTGCTGAGTAAAGCGCTTGTACAGAGCACATGAGCTGTGCTGGCAGGAGGAGGCTTTTCATCACTTCCCTAAAGACACAGAGCTGTTGGTGCAAGCTTGGCCCAGAGCAGCTGACCAGCAGTGCAGACCAGGAGTGCAGCTGCCACCCTCACTGGCCATTGGGGCCTGGACTGAGCTGCCGCCCTGCTCCATGATCCTCATGGCCCACGTCAAGTCGAGCAACAGAAGTGGGCGATCGAGCAAGGACGCCCACCTTCTTCAGCAGGTTGTCACAGAAGTTGGCCATGAGCTCGGCGGAGGTGTTGTTGACGACCTGTTTGTTGCAGAAGGACTCGAAGGCCTCCTTCAGCGCCTTGTGGAAGAGGCTGCTGTTGGCAAAGCACTCAATCACGTACTGCATGTACTTGTCGTGGAGCTCAATGACCTGGCGCACAAAGTCCTGCTCCCAAGTGCTTCCTGCAGGCGGCAGCATGGGCAACCTTGGCGGCATGAAGTGGGACAGGATGCTGCCATCAGGAGTGGCCTGCAGTGGGCTGGCCATCAACCAGCTTGTGCAAGGTTTGACTGCACGGACCAGAACCAGCTTGTGCAAGGTTTGACTGCACGGACCAGCAGATGGTCTTGGGGGTTGCTCTGATGAGAGTCGCTTGTGAGATCCTGCAAGTGACCCCTTAAGCCCACCTGACTCCCTGCAGGGGCTTGATTGCTTTACTCACCTTGGCTGTCCTGGCTCTGTCCATCTTGGCTGTGGCAACTGCTGCAGCACCCCTGAGCAGCAGTCTGAGAATATCAACACAAAGGGAGCAGGGTAAAGGCGCCCACCTGAATCCCTGCTGGGCTTGCCAGCATCCTTCTCCTTCTTGGCTGTGGCGGCCGCCGCAGCCTCCTTGAGCAGCTTCATGCCCTCCCCCTCCACGTGGCGCCTGAAGGCGTCTGCCACGGGCTCCAGCCCTTTTGGGGTCCGGCTGAACAGGCGGAACATTCGTGCCAGATCCAATTTCTGCAGACATGTGCACGTGCAGTTTTCAGGGGTAGGCAGTGAGAGAGGCACAGCCGGTAGCCCCTTTGGGTGCGGCTGAACGGCCAGAAGGTCTGTGCCAGGTCCACTTGCATACTTGGAACACACGCACCAGGGAGTTTCAGTGAACAGAGAGAACATCTGCAACAGCGGGTGGACACAGCTCTCAAACCACAGTGGAGAGGGACAAGGTGCTTGTTGACGGGCTGCCCAGCCTTTTCTGCCCTACAGCTGTGCTTATTGAGCTGCCCAAATGAAGGGCGTGCTGTGCCCAGTCACAAAGGAGCATTATGATTGGCTCCAAGAGAAGTGGGGGCAGGTCTGGCGGCTGTCAAAGCAGCAGCAGAGCGTGGAGCTTGCCACAAGTGGCCAGGAGCGCACCTTATCATCCTGCAGCAGGGCTGAGCAGCCGCTGTTTTCCTTCTCCAGCAGGGAGCTCTGGTGCACTATGAGCACCTCAGTCTCCACCTGGTGCAACAGCTTGCTTTTGCTGCTGGCGTGCAGGTAATTAGTCACCTGCAGGGGGCCCAGCAGAGGAAAGACGGTCAACAGGCATTGTGAGACTTAGTAGAGAATACACTTTGCAATGCCTGCAGCACCTGTGAGCTGCAAGAAAGACATGAAGCAGAGGCACGGAGGGAGCAATGTCAGACACGCTGTGGATGAGACGAGAGCTGCTGCTAGCTGGCAACACGAGACCCTGAGGCAGAGGCCCCCGTGACAGGTTGGACAGCTGTGTCCAGACTCGTATAGGCACAGTTTAGCTGCCAGCTCCCACCAGCCCTTGCTCAGCAAGGGACAGCACACTGGCAACCCAAGACCCGGTCTGCCTCCAGCCTCCTGACCTGACAAGCAGCCAGGCACAGCTCACGGGTGGTCCCTCACCCTTTCTTCCTCCATTTTTAGGTTCTCCTCCGCCTTGACCATGTAGTCAGGGCAGGAATCCTCCTCAATCCAGACAGCCGCCTTGCGCTTGTAGTACTGCGCTGTGTCCACCAGCATGGGGGCCTCAAAGTCTGCCTCATAGCAGTCCATTGTGTTCATGCCCACCTGCACAAGGCATGAGAGGTTGGGTGCTGCCTTGGTGCCAGTCACCGGCATTACAGCTGCCATGCTGCAGACAAGGCAGTCCGGGTGGTGTGTTGGCAGCCAGCAGTGCTCTCTGCCATTTCATGAAGCCAAGCCTGCACAGGTTAACAGCCCCTGCCAAAGGTCCATAAGCACCAGCCCAGCCCCATGGGCAGCTTGATGTTGCATCAAAAGCACAGGTTGGCTGTCACAGAATTCGAAGGACAGCAGCCTGCTGATGTGGGTCAGACAGGGCAGGCAGGCCCACCACCATGAAAATGTCCAGCACATTTTTCAGCAGGAGTCTCTCAATCTGCTCCCCCTCGCGCTCTTTCTCGATCAACTCCAGTATAGCATCCTTGGCTTTCCGTTTCATCTCCACATACACCTCGTCTGCAGCAGCAGCAGTGGTTGTGAGGCTGATTGGCAGGAGACAAGGCTTCACAGCTGCCTGGTGAGATGCTCAGATGGCTGACATGGTGGAGGGACTGACAGGTGTCGACTGCACAGACAGCCCAGCCCCCAGCAGCTCCCTGTCCCACAACATCTGACGCTGGCAGCAACGGCACCAACAGAGGCAGCTCTCCTTGAGTCACACCAGGAGGCAGCGCAGCTACACTGCCAAAGACCTCAAGCCTGCAAGTAGGGCCCACCTCTAAATCGGAGCAGGCCCACATCCTTTAGTGAGTGGAGGGAATGCCGACTGATGTAGTACCTGCAGGTGGCAGCAGATAGGATTGGCCCCTGCTGCCTCTCTATATGCAGACACTGCGCTTTGACATAGTGTAAGACGTAGTGCCCTTATGATGCATCCCCAACATACTGCACGACCCTGTGGCTGCAGGCTGATGGGAGACTGTTGCACACGCATTGTGCTGGCCCTCAAACTGACTTTCTCACACACGCAGACTGCAGCCAAACCCACCTATCAAGGTAGTTGAAGAAGCGCGACAGCCACCGCACCATGACCTTGTGGTTGGCCCACCGCTTGAGCAGCTCTTTGAGCAAGTACTCGCCCTGCTTGTCCTTCAGGGCTGGCATGACCTGCAGGGATGCAGGCCGGGTCTGTTCAAGCCTTCGCGCTGAGCTGCCTCAAGCGCCAGAGGCTGGAGGGTGCCTGCTCAGCAGGAGCAAAGGAGACATGCTGCCTCCAGCAGACTCCGGAGCGCCGGGCTGGGGAGTGCCTGATAAGCAGGAGCCATGGAGACAAGCTGCCTTCAGCAGACCCCAAAGCGCTGGGCTGGGGGTTGCCTGATAAGCAGGAGCCATAGGGACAAGCTGCCTCCAGCAGACCCCGAGGGGCTGGGCTGGGGGGTGCCTGCTCAGCAGGAGCAATGGAGACAAGCTGCCTCCAGCAGACTCTGGACCGCCGGGCTAGGGGGTGCCTGCTCAGCAGGTGCCATGGAAACATGCTGCCTCTAGCAAATGCCAAGACGCTGTATTGCTCAGCAGGAGACCTTAAGCAGCCATGCGTCGTGAAACTGCTGCCAAGGTGGACTGCTGTCTGGGCAGGCGACTGCCTGCTTGCCAAAGGTGTGCACATCCTCAACCCCTATGAGGCAGGCTGAGAGCAGGCGCTGCGGGGAGCGCACCTTGTCAGTGATGTACGTGCTGAAGGCGTTCCCATATCTCTTGTACAAGGGTTCTGAGTAATCGTGGGGCGGCTTCTGGGTGCACATGTTATAGATGGTGCTGCAGCAGCAGACAGACACCGCGTCCTCAGCAGAGCGCCAGCCAGGCAGGGCTGTAGGGCCAGACGCCGAGGAAAATTTGACAAGGGCAAGGGGTTCACAGGCCAAGGTGCCTCATGCGAACTTCAGCACCGGGAATGGCCTTCATCTAGGCCTGGACTTGACTTACAGCCAGGCCTGGAAGTGTCCAAGGTGACCTGCTCATCAGCATGCACGAACAAGCAACTTACGTGTAGAGCCGCATGTACATCTCTGCATCGAAGTTGCTTTCGCCCTCCCCTTCCAAAATGCGCTTCAGCTTTGCTATGCCATGCTGTAGCAGGAACAATCGCATGTAGCAGTGTAGATGCTACTGTGTAGACGACAGCAAGGGCTGCAGGCACAATCAGCAGCAACAAGGTACCCTCCGGCGCAAGGTTGATACCTGCCAGCAACTCCAACTCACAGACCATATGCTCAGGCTGGCCCTGCCAGGGCCAGGAGCTGCACAGCAAGCATCACAACGCCCACCTCCATGTCACTCCATCCATCCTCCAGATTAATGACAGCCTTGTTTGCCATCCTGGGCACCCAGGCTCGTTCGCCCTGAGACCAGACCACACCAGCAGGGCCCCTGATCCCTGAGTAGGCCGCGGTAGCGGCTGCTTCGGGGAGTCTGTCAGGTGATTAGCGCAATGAACACACTTCTTTGCCCGAGGTCACTTGCTTTCTCGTCACCTCACTTTCCTTCAGCGTGGCTGCTCAGCAGTCAAGTGATGCAGATTTTGTAGAACATCTACTGTGACCTCATTGGCCGCACCACAGGAAAGGCTTGTGCCCTGCACATCAACGTGCCAGTCCACCATGTGCGCAGCAGGGATTCCAACCTGGGGGAGCCTTATGCTCCAGGAGACGCTGTGAGCATTGTGGTGTCGAGGCTCATCTGGGCAGATGCTTGCCAGGCTTCTGAGCATGTGCCTGGAATCCTCAGAATGCCCCTAGGGAGGTGTACAGCGTGCTCCCTCATTTGTAGGTGCTGGTCATAAACTATGATGACTGGCTCATGCTGCAGCACTGATGGGAGACATGTCAGAGCTGTCTATCTCAGTGCTTGCTTCAGCCATCAGCAGCGCAGGACCAGGCAGCAGAAGGGTGGCCCTGTCATCCTGCCTGAGACTGTTTGCACGGCAGCTCAAGGAACAGCATCGCAACCTGCCTGCTCATTGCTGTGCCTGCTTGGCGGGCATGCCCCCCACTTGTCAATGTCCTCACTGCACAGGGCAAGGGAGGAGTTTGAAGGTCTGGAATTGCAAACCTGGCTCCTAGACCCGGTGCACCAGCCCTCACGGCAGCCAAGCAAGCAGCATGCACTGCCAGGAAGCCTTGGACATTAGGGACCTGGTGGAGCCAAGGCTCTCTGTCTACATGGCCAGTGTCTCAACTCATCAGTTCTCTCAGTGCAGCCAGGCTAGAAATGTATGTGCCTTGTCAGCAGGATGGGGGGAACCATCCTCTGGACCCACAACCTTGGCTCCACCACCCGTGCGCCCAGACTGCAGGCTGCAGTCCACAGCCAGAGGCCACTGTCTAGTCTCGCATGGTGAGCTGGCCTTGCTATGCAAGTGCTGTCTGCATGCATCTGCAGGGCCTGCTGGGCATGAAAATGCACCACGCACCATTTGGTTGTCCTGGCTGAGTTCGGAAGGCACCCTTGCTGTGCACTGGCAAAAGCAGGCTGACAAATTCAGGCAGCAGATCATGATCCGGGCGCCGCCAAGGTAAGAAACCTGGAGGTTCTGTGTACACCTTTTGTATGTGCTGCCTTGCAGGCCAGTGGCAGCAGGCTCCACGGTGCAGAGCGCCATGAGCAGGCGTTTGCGGCAGAGATTGAGACCTTACAGTGGCCACGCGGAGTACAAGCAGATCCATCACGGCCACACAGGCACGTATAACTGTGTTCAAGTTTGCCTGCAGAAGCTGGACCTGACTTTCACTGGTGCCCAGGAGGCCAGTGTGCCGGACTTGACCATCAAAATGGAAAAGGCAGCCCATCTCATGAGCATCAAGTCCAGGCGCACAATCTCTGCAGTTGATTGTCGTGAGATTGAAGAGGGCTGCATCAGCAAAACCAGAAGCATTGCTGAGGCATCATGTCAGGTGCTGCAGCTTGCCAGGCTTGCCTAACTGTTGCAAGGCACAGATGTAAGCTTACAGAGAAGTGTAGCAGGGTGGCTGTGACAACGGCAGCCTGCCATATCCAGCTTGCAAAAAGCAATAGTTGTGGTCAACGAAATTCAGGGCAGAACCCAGAAGCACAGTGGTCACTCAGCAGTGGGAAAGGTCACACATCGACTAGCAGCAGAGGTGGTCACCAGCAACACAATCGAATCAAATTCAAGGCTTGACAGCATGCAAGCCAGCAAGGGAGTCTGATAGTGTGGGTGTCATACTTCAGGGTCTGATAGCATGGGTGGTGTGGTACTTCATGAGCTCAGACAGGAGAAGGAGCGAGGGGGTGACGAAACTTGTGCAATGTGATGCCTCAGGACCAAACAATTTGGGACCAGAAAGGGCTTGCAGCGGCCATCCTGCAACATCATGTGCACTTCGCCTCAGGCACTGCATGCAATTGCTCATCTGAACCAAGACAGCCTTGCAGCAGCAATGCTGCATTGACATGTGCAATACGAAGTGGGGCCCCACACAACCGCACATTGCTGTTCAGGAAACGCTTGCCCATTTAATATTCAGTGCAGACCTGCATGGTAATGCAGCAGCACATCTCACAGCCGCCCAGTTTGACTTAGCGCCCATCAGCAGAATGAAGCCATCAACCCTTTGGCCCCAGAACCCAGCAGCTTGCCGCAGTCTGTAAAAACCCCAGTGGCTGAGCTAACGAGGCAGAGATGCCAGGTCCTCAGCAGAATGGACAGGGGGCCAGCCCAGGTGTTGCTCACAACTGCTTGCTGCCCATATAAAGTTGACGCACTCATAGTGGGGTGGCAGGGCACAGGGTCAGGGACTTGCATGCTTAAGCAGCGGTCTTGAAGGTGCCCACCTTATTCACGACCGCATCATGACTGTGGATCCTGTTCCATACATTGGCGTGTCCCCAAAGACAATGTAGGCTCGAAGATGCCTTTGTCAAACTGCTCACGCCTCTGCTCCCCTCGTTGCTTTGAATGCGCAAACAGTATGGAGTCATTATGACATGCGGTGCAGTGGCGATCTTGCACGACAGACCGTGGGTCAGCTTTCTAGCTCTCAGTGATGCAAGGTGCGTATGAACATGTGTACAGTCATAGGCAGTCTTGGTAAGCAGCAACTGCAATGCAGGCCCACCTGCACCCAGAAAGCGATCGGCTTTACTGTTTGTAGGCTTCCCAGTCCACCAGGCCTGCTTGGCGCATGATATGTGATGCGGCTGGTGCACCATGAAAGCTGTCGGATGCACCACAAAGCTGTAGCCCAGCGATGCGATGTGTCTCGACCAAGTGATCTTATTCATGCCATATCCCCTAAAGGACTCATCGAAGAGGGGTATTTGAGCTCGTTCCATGATGCCCCAAGGCTCGTAGCCCCACACATGAGGGACATGGTAGGGCTTCTGTGCGGAAGCCCACCTGCAAACATACAAGCATTGCTTTAGAGTCAGGCAAACCCTAGTGGGCAGCGCCCGCATCTTGATGGCAATCATACTGCCATTGGGGGACTCCACACTTCTCACCTTGAGTAGTTGGTGTTGCAGTGCCCCACTCTGCATCGAGCCGCTGTGGAACGTGTATAGCCAAACGGCCCCACCCAGCCACCCAGCTCAGCAAATCGCAGCTGCATCTTACAACCAGCAGCCACATCTTGAGCAGCTTGCGCGCCCGCTTGGAGTGCTGAAGCTAGGGTGGACCTCCTCCATTCAACACCTTGTCTGAAAGCTGTGGTGTTGATCTCAAAGGCCGGGATGACGATGAAAGACCGCGAAGCAGCCAATGACAGCACCTGATGAAAAGCTTGTGGCGAGCTCAGCTGCACGGAAAGGGATTTTGACACAAGAAAATCACCTGCAGCAACACTGTCAACAGTTGTACGGCGAGAATCAGCAAACGAAAGGGCACAAGCCCCGATCTGTTACCGTCTGCGATGAAGACAAGGGGTGTTCTGGTGGCAAGTATGGCTATGTTGCGCAGGCTGTTCAAGGGTAAAAGCTCTTTCAGACAGCCTTCCTCCACATGCTCTGTTACCAAAAGCAGATCAACCTGGCACGAGCCCATTGCATCTAACCTGCACAGCCACAGAACGTCTTGGGCACACATTAAGTATGTTTGTGGTGTCAGCAGCCGCATGTAAAAGTGAGTGGGTGCAGCCTTACCACTGTCCCAGCTGAGCAAGCAGCTGTGAGGCTTCAGCTGTGATGTCTGCCGCTGTGCTGTTAGCTGCCAGCAAAGGCAGGTGCACGGCAGCAGTGATCGGCCCTTGCCAGCTTTGGCAGATGCTCCCTATCATGTTGTCCAGCCTATCTTGGGAGAAGGCCAGCACCATGGTTGCT
Source organism: Asterochloris sp. CNOR1 (assembly GCA_963969365.1). NCBI lineage: Eukaryota > Viridiplantae > Chlorophyta > Trebouxiophyceae > Trebouxiales > Trebouxiaceae > Asterochloris > Asterochloris sp. CNOR1. The sequence goes on along the minus strand of OZ017754.1, from coordinate 2,752,311 downwards.
TGAAAGCGGTGCTCGTTCGCGCTGCGATAGGCGAAGGGCATGCTCAATCTGCAGCACAGGTCGTGGACAAGGCCTTACTGCCAGGCAGAGCTTGCAGAGACCAGACCAGGCAGCAGTGCACACCTTGGCGGTTTATACTGGATGTAATCCTGGAAAGTGGTCTTATTGGCAATGTCCCCTCCACGCAAAAGACATTCCAGACCAGGTTGCTCTTTTTCAACTTGCACCTCGTCAGCCTGCATGGCATTTATAAGGCAGAGTGACTGTGCGCATCTCACCCAGACACAAGCGCGCCCATGACAGCATTCAGAGCGACGTTGTTCTGTGCACTGTGAAGGGTCACCTGCCAGACGCGTCTCTGAGGGGCCCAGATGTTTGTAGGGAGCGCCTCTGCTGGGGTCATTGGTGCTGCGAGCAGGTTGACACCAACTAAGCATGGAGTGTGTGTGAGCTTGTACTACACTCAAGTTCGCCCTGTAAGAGATGGATGGCTTGCTGGTGCGCCGACTGTCCTCCGAGGTGTGGTGGCCGTCAGCACATTCGCAGTCATGGCAGGGACACTAGATGTGGTAGGGGTCACAGGCATTCTTGGGTGGGCAGTAAGCAGGTTGGCAGCATTTGATGCAGCAGAGCCAAGCAGCTTGGTGAGCTGACTGAGAGATGTGTCAACCACTTTATTGCCGTGTGAATGACTTCACACCACACCTCACCAGTAGTTGATGGCATTGCAGTGGTTAAGGGCGCCTCAGACACAGCTGCTGGGGCAATTAATGTGGATGGTGTCACTGCGAACGTCGTGGGTGCTTGCATGGTCGTCACAGGAGCTGCAAGCGTGACAGGAAACATTGGACAGCCCAGCAATCATACTCGCAGGTCAAGATGTTGAGCCAGACAGTGGCCAGCAGAGTGATGCAGTAACGACTGAAACACACACTCACCTGTCATGGCAGTGGGAGATTCAGGTGGGCAAGCTCCTGCATCACTGATCCCAGGACCATACACTAGCCCATTCTGAGGGTTGTCAGTGGTGCAATGGTACTGGTGGGGGTTGTAGCAGCCATATGGAGCACCGCCCGCAGCCAGAGCATCTGGCGTGGGGCATGCACAAGGTGCCGCAGAAGGACACAAGGCCATGGACTCATCTGCGGGTGGCAGATCCATGTTGCAGAGGGAGCTGATGTGATGCAATCGATGCACACAGTAAGGCTGCCATTGGACAGCCAGACCTTCACTGCCTGGCTGCACAGTAGCAACAAAGTGAGGGAATTTGATGCTGAGCCAAAAGGATGGCAGAGAACTCACCTGGAAGCACAAGGCATATGTACTGGCTGGGGCTGTAGGTTTGTCCGTTGCACATGTCCAGCAGATTACGCTTAAAGCCACAGCCCAGCACACCTGCGACCAGTACAGTGCACTGACAAAGACAGTTGAGGAAAGCAGCATCAAGTCACCATGAGCATGCTGGGGGGTATGAAGTTGTAAAGATGCCACGTGCCTCACCAACTGATGAAATACTTTGGACAGCGACAACAGCATGCATCGCCACAATGATGCCGGGGACCCCCATGACCTGCAACAGCAACACTAGCAAAGGAGCTGTCGAACGCCACAGTTTGCTGTCCTGCCAGCTGCGGATCTACGAATGCAGTGATCCGACAAGACAGCACTTGCCACTATTTCCTATTACTAAAACTGTGATCTTAGTAATGTGAGGGGCACATGGACAGTCTGGCCGAGCACCCACCACCCGGCGCCAGACACAGCTCCTGGAAAATCTGGTGAGACATAGAGGGACAGCCAGTACATTTGACATTTGTTGTCTTCCCTGTTCATGTACACCATCATGGTGAAGAACATCCCAAAGCGGCTGTGAACATTGGCTGGCAGGATCGCCCAGCTGGAGCAGCAGCACCACTTGCAATCTGCTCAGGCTGCACAGGCTGGCCTGGGGGAGCAGCACCAGTTGCAGGCTGCTCAGGCTGCACAGGCTGGCCTGGGGGATGTGCAGGGCGGCATGACGGTCAGCTTGGATGACCTGTGCAGCCTGCAGCTGCAGGAACTGCGGCTTGCAGCTGCTGCTCTAGCTGGACAACCCTTGCTGTTGAAGCCTCCAGGTGTGCTGTTGCTGCATCTCTGGCATCCTCTGACTGTTTGGAGAGTGCACTGCCAGGCCGGGCAACTTGAGCTGCAGTCAGCCAGCAAAGTTTTGCTCAGCAGTACAGGTTGAGCCACCGCGCGGGCAGGCTGCTGCTGCAAAGACAGCCACCTCAGAGGCCAAGGAAGTGTGCGCTGGGAGATGTACGCCAGCTGGGAGCAGTGCTTGATGAACTCACCTGATGACGAGGCGTTTGACTCGCATTGCTGTCATGTATCCTGTCTGAGTTAGCCCGCTGCAGGCAGCAAGCAGGTGGCTGAAGTGGAGCTCTCAGCCTGTCAAGGGCTGCACATAAGCATGGCCATGTGATGACTCTGGCAGCCTGCTGCCTGTGCAGCCTGACCTCGTCTTGCGAGGTGGCCTCAATGACAGCAGCCCACGTTTAGTGCATACTTGCTGCCCAAACGATGCTGCAATCATGGCTGGGTAGCAGAAGACGGGTCATGGGGCTTTTCTGCCTGACACAGCGATCTTGAAGGTGCTTGTCTCAATCCGAATTGCTTCAAAGCACTTGTGGATGCGCCCATCCCTGGCAATCACTCTGTCTGTCTCCTGCTGCTTTCATTACAGGGAGAGGGACTTCAGGGGACAGAGAGGCTGGATAGATGTTGGCTGATGTTCAACAGTCAGACAGCTGCTGCTTGACATCATTCAGCCGCTTAGGAAGGCAGGGCCCTGGCACCTTGTTGCAGATTCTAGCTGGAGCCATGCGCATTCACCACCCGCACGGCCATGACAGTGGTGGGGACAAACAGGCTGCTCTGTCAAGCTTCTTTGCATGAATGCGGACTGAAATCGTTCAAAGAAGACAAATGATGGACCTTAACCAGTGCTGCAGCCCTCCGGATCTAATGACACAAAGGGCCTGCTGCGTGACTGGAGCGCGTTGAGGCATACAGGGTGAGCTGCACGAAGATGCATCTGGGGTTGACAACAACTGGATGGACCAGCTGGTCCAGAGCCTGGTTCTACCCCTGGATGCCCAGCCAAATTGATCGGCACATCCACAGTGCACTCCACAGTTGCATTTCATGAAGTGCAGGAGGCGGCCAAACTGAGCAGCAGCGAGGACCTGGAAGTGAGCAATGCTGGTAGACTCTGAGCTCAAAGCGGTGGTGCAGCTGAGCGAAGCCGGGAGCTTGCCGCAGCAGATCATCCTACTGTGCTGCGGCCTGGTGGCTCTGTGCTGCCTCTGTGGCTTTGTTGCCTCCCAGGTGACAGCCCACAGCCCTCCTGTGCACAGTTGCAGCACACCAATTGACTGCCCCACGGCCTGCATCATCATATTGAACATGTGATCTCCGCAGCAGCACTTGCTGATGTCAGGTTGTCTGACAGCTGATGGACAGCAGAGAAGTGGCTCACCCTGCACTCCTAATCCCCACGATCGCTCCCTGCAGTTGCTGGCGCACAAGAACCAGGAGACCTGGCAGACCCGGCAGCACCAGCAGGGCAATGCCCTCCAGCAGCGGCCCAGTGCAGCCCTGCCCCAGGCAAGCGCAAGTCGAGCAGCCTCTGTGCCCAGGCCAGCTGCTGGGGCAGCCGCAGAGCTGGACTCACCCAGGGGCTCCACTCAGCAGTCCGACTTGGGCCACTCTGGACTGGCTGTGCCGATGCTGGAGTCGGGGCTGTCGCCCACCCCCATACTTCAGGGTCCCAGCGTGTACCGCTGGGCCTCCAGTGAGCCTGGGGTGAAGGACGAGGAGCTGCGAAGCCTGGACTCACTGCCGCCGGGGAGCAGCGTGGATGGGCAGGGATTTGGAGGACACGCCACCATGCAGGTATGCTGTGCAAGAAATAGCTGTTGTGGCTTGAAGTCTAATCTGCAGAGGGACATGCAGCCTTGGGGGAGGGAAGGGGAGTAAGGGGGCCCAAACCAGCCCGTTAGGTGCCCTGGTGTTGGAAGCTAGCTGCTTAGCGGCATGGGCAGGGATTTGATGTATAATGCGTCCCATAGCTGCAACAGGTGCAGATCAGTTTGGGGTCTGCCACCAGCTTCTTGAACAGAAAGGAGGCAGGGGCAAGGCCACCCTGCAGGGCTGCTGGCCTCTTGTTCAGTGGGGCAGGATACTGGCACCCAGGAGGCCTGAGTATTCGTCATGGACCTCTGCATATCGGCACGGGTTGCGAAAGAGGGCACATCAGCCTGCAGGTAGGCACTGGCAGGTGCTAGCAACCCCTGTGCACAGCTTGGCTGCACACAGCGTGGCTCTAACGGCCAACAGCGCAGGAGTTGAAGGGCTGAACTGGAAGGGTTGCTGCTGGTGCAGCTTGCAGTTGATCGCAGGCAGCAAGCTCTGGATTTTCTCAGTAACAACCTGAGCCAGCACTGCTGCTAAGCACTGGCCAAGGCAGAGTGCTGAAGGTCAAGCCCCTGTTGTGCCATCAGCTGGAGGGCTGTGGTCAGAGGCGCCTCCTGCAATCCCAGCCTTGCTTCAGCCCAGGCTATTAGGCACTCACCAGAGCCAAACGCTGCTCGCTGCAGAGCATGGTGTGAGTCAGGCAGAGCAGCAGCTGCTGGCAGCGACAGAATGCCACATACGGGAGCTGCACTGTGCTCCATCTGTGGTGGCGCATCACAGCCCATTCACTCATCACTGCTGCAGCCCAGACTGTCAGCATACATGTCTGCCTGCTGCAGGGCGTGGGCGCCAGCCAGCTGAGCGAGGGAGGCCGAGTCCCATGGCGGGAAGACTTCCTCTTTGCTCAGGGCATTGTCGAGGGGGAGCATCAGGTGTCCTGGGAGGACGGCGGTGTGTACTACGGGGAGTGGAGTGCGGGGCGCCCCCATGGACGTGGAATCTTTGTGTGGCCAACAGGTGTGTGCTGGCAGCTACCTGCCTCCAGCACTGGAGGGTGGCAGGCCTGACCTTTCTGCACCAGTGGTGCAGTCATGCCAAGCCCACCTGTGACTAGCTCGCACCCAGCAGAGCAGGATGTACAGCTCTGAAGGCAATACGCACAGCGGTGGCGTTCAGGCGGGCAACGGTGAAGACGTAATCCTCGACGGTAAACTTGAGGTTATAAATTGAAAACAAACAGCGTGCAAGCCTGCCTGTGAGGCCCAGCAGGCTGGGAGCAAGCCTCTCAATCAGATTCCAAGCACTGACTTTGCCCCAAATTCACAGGTGACCGGTATGAGGGGGAGTGGCAGCACGGCAAGGAGAGCGGCACAGGCACTGCGCAGGCCCCAGATGGCAGCACCTTCTATGGCTACTGGGTGGATGGCAAGCGCCATGGCGAAGGGGTGAGCAGCTTGAGTGAGATGGCTGAGGTTTTGAACTTGCAGCCAATGAGTGAGTGGCTGGCGCCGCGGCAAAAGGGGCCACCAAATTCAGTGAGAAGGCATGCATGCAGCTCACCCAAAGCCTGTCTCCCATCAAAGGGTGGCCAAGGGTCAGGCCTGAGCTGATTGTGCTTGGTGGGCATGCTTGTGGTCTCAGCAGGCGACTTTGCCGCCTGTAAAGGGCCAGTCAACACTGCCACACTGGCGGTCTTGAGTCACAGCGCCCCGCCCGGAGCCCTTATGCCATCACTTGTCAATGCTTGCTCTGGTGACCTGGCACGGGCCTAAAGCAGAATGAGTGCTCACTTCTGCAAGCAGAGCTCTTGCTTGAGGGTGTCTTATGTCAGCTGGCCCCTGGCACAGTCCAGCTTCACCCTCAGGTGCTGCGTTCTTGTCAAGCAGAATCCCACAAAACTGCAGACAGGCCCAGGCTTACCGAGCCTGTCAGACCCTGCTGTCCAGCAAGTGCACTTTGGGGGGCCGTTGTCCCAATCCATGCATGTTGGCGCTCCGCCTGCCTGGGAGCCTGACCTATCCATCCCCTGCCTGGAACAGCCTCCCCAGAGGCATGGCAGACTTGGCTGCCTGCCATCTGGCAGCCCAGGCCTTCCTGGGCTCTGAGGTGAACTATGGAACAGTGGCCACCAGGTCACAGAGAGTGTGGATGCCATACTCCTGCCGGCTAGATGTCTGCAAGCTAGCCATACAGTGCCGCTTTGTTAGGTGGCCTTGCATTGCAGCCATCAAGGCCCACTCTGAGGTCCTGAGCATTGTGCACAGCAGGCCATGCCTTTGTACTTTTAGAGCCAGAGGCCAGGTAGCTGTGCCTGAGCTGAGCCTTGGGTTCCACGCAGTGAGGCCCCAGCTGGTCTGCGTGCCCACTGCTTGATAGGCGGCCTACGATGGCCTGCCTCCTCATCCACATACAGAAGGATGCTGTGCAGGGCGGCCGACCCCACAAACCCCCCGCACGGCCACTTGCTGGCCTCATCTGCCCCTTAGCTTCTGTCTGAGCGTGTGCCTGGCGCATGTACATCAAGCAGCCAACCCTATAAAACACGTGCCGGCCTCCACAATGTCACAAAGCCTGTGAACCACACGCTGCTCCCATGCTGGCCGCAGCTGGACAGCAAGCCATTATAAAGACTACCCACGGTGTGCCCAGCTCTGCAGCCCTTGTCTGTTTCCAACATCCTCGGCTCCTTCCAGTGCAGGTGTACAAGCCGGCCACCCCAGAGAACCACAGGGCGGATGTCATCTTCCTGCGCGACTATAGCGAGGGAGTCATGCAGAGGGAGACGGTTCTGCGGGTGGCCGACAAGGATGCCCAGCGCAAGGCCCTGAAGGCGGTTGCCAAGGAGCAGAAGCGGACCGACAGGAAAGCCTCTCAGAAGGTCAGCTGGTGGCAGGTGCCACGGGCGCAAAGTGCAGTCCTTTTGGAGAGGTCCTGGCGCCCTTTGCAAGGCCTTGCAGGTGTCTGGAGAGACAGGAAGCTGCTACACCACCAGCGCTAACGGTGGTTGTGGCACTGGAGAACATCAGGAACGTCCAGTTGTGATGTGTGTGCGTGCAGTCTATCCCATCACTTCCGATCTTTGCTCCAACAAGACAGCAGGCTACATCTGGGAGCTGGTCACGCGTCTCAGCTCTGCTTGCCTGCTTCCTTCAGGGATGTCTGGTTCTGCGCTGTCACGGGGCTGCTGTACAGGTTTGCAGCTGCTGGTTCTGTGCTGTCACGGGGCTGCTGTACAGGTTTGCAGCTGCTGAACCACAGGATGACTGCCCATCAGAGCTGCCTGCACCCTCGTGGCTCCATAAATTTTGGTACTGAGATGCTGCCCTTCACAGCTCATGGCAGGCTGATGCTTCCTGTATTACTGCTTGAGAGGGCATGTGTGCAGGCATGTATGCTGTGAACGAGGAGCGTTAATGGCCAATGTGCCTGCGCCTGTCTTGCTTGTTCCACCCATTCCAGTTCCACCCCTGAAAGGCACATCCCCCTGCTTGCAGCTGCTCAGCGCCGCGCGCCTGGGGGAGCAGGTGTACAAGGGGCACCACAGCTACGACCTGATGCGCAACCTGCAGCTGGGCATCCTGTTCAGCATCGCCAAGTCAGGGCGCCTCAGCCCCCTTGGAGCAAAGCGGAGCCTGGACCCCAGCGACTTCAGCATGCAGGTGGGGGGCTGGTGGTGACCTGCGGCTTGTGGAGCATGTCAGGCAGGGCTGTTCTCTGGTGGTGCCAGAGTTTCATGGCAGAGGAGCTGCAGTGACGTTGGCCTGCAGTGTGTGCAGTATGCAAGCCAGGGGTTCCTTTTGACTTGTTCCAATTTCCACGGCAATGGAGCTGCAGTGACTTCAAAAATCAGTTGATCGCCGCTGCATGGACACAGTGATGTGCGGCTTGTTGCAGCATCATTGGACATGCTGTTGAGACCATGAGGTCAATCCTTTGTAGTTACATGAGCACAGCCGGGAAACCTTTGTCTCACAATGGACTGCACTGGACAGCAAGGTTGCCAGATGCGGGCGGGGGCTGCTGGCAGGGCTGCATGTGATGGAGGGCTTGCAGTGCTAGAGGGAGCGGCACTGAACTGGCCAGATCAAGCCGGCTGCAACCCAGGCGCAATATTGCTACGTGTAAGCGCAGTGTGCACACCTCTTGCATACCCTCAAGCACAAGCCAGCACTTGCCTCAGCGGTATGAAAGGGGGCAGACAGCGGTATGAAAGGGGGCAGCTCCCTGCAACAGTGGGCATTGGCTGCGCAGCACGCTATGCGCTCGGCACCACGACTCACTGTCGCCGCGTCACAGTCCCCAGCATGACCCTGCAGGTGACTCAGTACTTCCCCCGGGGCCCAGAGTCCTCCAGCTTCAAGTGGAAGGACTACTGCCCCACAGTGTTCCAGCGCCTGCGCCAGATGTACGGCATTGACAACAAGGACTACCTTCTGTCGCTGACTGGGGATAGGTGAGGGCCAGGCAAGAGGACTTAGGCTGTTGTGAGGCTGACATGTGCTGTCACTGACTGGGACTGGTGATCTGTGTGGGCAAGTCCTGATGCAAGCCTTGCTGGGGTTTTGGCATGTGCAACTGTCAGATGGCGACAGGTGAGCAGGAGGTGCAAACTGAGGTCTTTGTCTTGGTGGGAAGCTGCGGAATAGATGTGTGCTGAATGGGGTCAGGTGAGCTGCAGGGGCAGAGGCTGGATGGGCAGCTGTGGGGCTGATGTAAACTGTCGCTGGAAAGGGTCTGTTGATCAGGACCTGTGATCTGCAGCCCAGGTCCTGCTGCAAGGCTTGATGGGAGGCTGATGATTCCCTTGTTGATTGCAGCCAGATGAGCTGCGCACCAGAGTTTGCAGAGCAGCTGCTGACCTCCAGCGGCAAGTCCGGCCACGCTTTTACTCATGTGCCGCGGGGTTTGCCTCAAGCATTGACTGCCTGCACCTGCAGGGCCCTGCGGCTGCTGGCCTCCCCTGGCAAGTCTGGCAGCGTCTTCTTCCTGTCGGACGATGACCGCTTCATGATTAAGACCATGAAGCACGAGGAGATGCGGCTGCTTCTGGAGCTGATGCCGCAGTACTATAGCCATGTGGAGAGCAACCACAACACGCTGCTGACTCGGTTCCATGCGGTGCACCGTGTGAAGCCCCTGGGCGGCCAGAAAGTGAGCCCTGGGGGTGGCTAAATGCAAGGGCAGGGCCAATTGGCACCTACTTATAGATGAATGTCTAGCATCCTGCACTCAGTATTAGGGGGAACAACAGCTTAAAAAGTTGAGTGCATTAGGCATGGGCAGAGCATCTGCCTGCTAACCCTATCCCACATTGTGTTCCTGCTGAACCCCGTGGAACAGGGAGAAGGTACAGGGCAGCCCGCTTACATGGTGGTGGTGCTTTCTGCGCGTCCAGAGGGCTCTGCAGGGTGCCAGGGAAGCACAGCCAGTGTGTGCAGAAGAGCAGCCATCAGGGTCATGGCAACTGCAGAACGCCAGGGCAAGCCCATTGTTTTACACTGAGTAATGTGGCAACTGGCAGCAAGCGACAAGTGAGAACTTGTGGCAGCAAGCCACAAATTCTTGCCTGCCCGCAAGGGTCTGAGAAAGCAGCAGCATGACTCTGCCTGCAGATGAGGCAATGTCAGCCCTTGAGCATGCGCTGCTGTGGCTGCAGGTGCGCTTTGTGGTGATGGGCAACGTGTTCCCCTCAGATGTCAAGCTGCACAGGCGGTATGACCTCAAGGGCTCCACCTTTGGCAGGACTGCGGCAAAGAAGGCTGGCAACCCCAACACTGTTCTGAAGGTGAGTCCAGGGGCGAAGGGGGTAGGCCATTCAGGGAGCCTGTTCGAATGGACCTCTGCTGTGTCAGGGCAGCATGGCTGCTGTGAAATTCATGTCTTGCTCTGCATCGACGCGCTCCTGTGAGCCTCCACCAAGGTTGTGGCTGGCCCAGATGGGCATGATTTGAGTGGACACGGCTCATAGTTGTCCCCTTGCGTCTGTCTGACCCCTGCTGATCACGCCCGGTCACAGACTAAAGCATGTTAGGTAACCTAATGTGCTTTTGTACCCTTGCTATGCTGCAGGACCTGGATGTGGACCTGCAGCTGCAGCTGGACCCTGCCAGCTATGATGGCCTGATGGCACAGCTGGAAAGCGACTGCGAGCTGCTAGAGAGGCTGAAAGTCATGGACTACAGCCTGCTCCTGGGGGTGCACTACCTCAACTGGGGGGATGGCACGTGGCACCCGCCCTCTGTCGCGGTGAGCGGCGTCTTGGGGCTGTTCTGTGCAACCTTGGGTCAAGCTGGACTACCCACTCAGGCATAGCTGCTTCTTGAAGGTGCATAGCCTGTAGCCTGTAGTGTACAGCAGCAGGGTTGGAGTTGTCTGAGGGTGCTCCGTTTCCTGGTGCTATCTTGGCTAATGGGAGCGTCCTTAGTCCTGGTGGTTTGTGAAGATGCTCTCCCTGGTTTGGACTTGGCAGCTGTGGGCTGTCTGATGCGAATGTGTGGTGAGCAAGGTCTACAAGAGTGAGCTCGTAGCCAGTTTCATGCTGAGCGCTTGTGGTTGCGCTGCTACATGGGGGCGCCAAAGTGCAGGCCGTGTCACTCTTTGCTTTGAGGCAGGGTGCGGGAGAGGACAGCTGGGTGTTTGCTGTTCTTCTGGCGCATTGTTGGTCGTTGAAGGCGTACACATAGGCCGTTGCGGTCATGTGCGCCCCATAACAGTACTGGGTTGGCCGGCTGCAGCCCCTCATCCCACTATCCTTTGTCTCCAAAGTGCCACTCACCCATTCTTCCAATTGCCCTGGCAGCTGAGGTGTCTGGCGGCCCCTTGTAGTGCCAGGGTTGACAGCCAGCGCCAGCCTGGGTCCCACTGCTGACTGAACCCAGCGCAGGCACACAGCTGTGGCCATGGGCTCCTGCCTCTTTGCAGTGCTTGGGCATGCTGATTGCCAGCCAGCTGCTGCATGACCCCACGGCGCTGGCACTGTGCGGCCGCCGCAGATTTTGGGCCATGCTTGGGTGCTGGTGGCCAGCTGGCCCCAGCCTGAAGCTCACAGCTACAGCATCTCTTGTGCCCCTCACCTGCTGCCTCGCTGCAGAAGCCCCACTCGCGGGTGGTGCGCGCGGCCCAGAACCGCCACAACCCTCTACACTGCCTCGTGGGCAACACCCACACCTTTCCCCATCCAGGCAACAACTCAGGAGACGAGGACTACGGGGGAGTTGCCGACAGCCCCACTCCCAGCGTCACTCAGGTGGGAGCCTGGAAGGCTGGTTGTGGCCCCATTGAATGAAGGCCATCAGGTGTCCCTGTGCAGAGCTCTGCCCTGCATGTTGTCCTTGCAAGAGACCAACTTGTGCGATGCTTTGGGCCAAAAGGTTTCTCACATCAGTGGTGCAGTTAGCTGTCTGAATCTGGAGTAGAGCAGATGCTTGCCTTCTGTCCTGCATGGTGGGCCTTAAGCCAGTGTCAGGCAGGTCGCACGCGCTTCTGCAGAAATCAGGAGCTGATTGGGTCCATTTCTGCACTGCATCTGTGGCAAGCAGAGGCAGACACAGCCTCTGCTGTGCTTAAATGTAGAGCAGTAGACTGGTCAGGCTCAATTCTGCACTGCATTTTGCAGCAGGCGGAGGCGGAAACACCATCCCTGGGCAGTGGCGCTGGCGGTGGGCAGCGCAGCGAGGCAGAGCTTCAAAGCCAGGCAGCTGCGGTGGTGCGCATGGCGCAGGCGGCCGCTCCCCCACAGCTGGAGACTGAGTCCAACACCGATTCCATGCGCTCAGCTTGGCAGGTGAACAGCCTGTGAAGTTGCTGGACACGATTGCTTGTGGGTGCAGCCGGCGACAGCTCCTCTACAGCTGGAGATTGAGTCCAACTTTGCCTCCATGCGCTCAGCCTGGCAGGTGGGCAGCTTTTGAAGTTGCTGATTAGGAACATGTCAGGAGTGCACCAGGCCGCGGGCTTCGCGCGTCTGTAGAACGGCCCAATGTGGACCTCATGCATTCAAGTTGGCAGGCAAGAGGGCTTGCGGGGGTGGTGTTCTATGCTTGAGCAAAACGCTTGCTTTGCACCTCTCGATCGAGGCAAATATGTCAACCTGACCTCCCCAGCTTAAAAGGTAAGAGGGCTGGCTACATGGCGGCACGTGTTGAGCAGAAAGATGCCCCAAGCTTGCAATGCATGGCTGGCTGGAGGTAACAAGGTCAGCCTGGCCTCCCTGAACCCAGCCTGACAGAGGCGCAGGCTACACTTCAGGCCTGCAGGCATCAAGCGTCTGCATTGTGGAAGCAGCAAGAGATGCCTACATGTGGGCTGGGTGCAGGGATCACTTTCCTGTTCTGGGTGGCTGCACTGGCAGCATCAGCACATAGTGTAGGGAGCGTCATATACATGGCCGGCAGTACCAAGAGTTGTATACAGAAAACGGAATCGTTCTGGCAAGGTGTGTCTCAGTGCGCAGGTGGTTTCTCACAACTTTGTCCCCTTCTGCAGGGTCAGGACGCTGCCCCACGGGGCAACCACCACCGCAGCTCCAGCAGCCATGCCGCCCTCAACCCCTATGGCTCCACAGGCCCTGCTGCGAGAGGCAGCAAGCACGAGCGCGGCGCCTCTGCAGGTGGGGGACCCATCCTGGACAGTGCCTTTGGCTCCCGGAGCGGGAAAGTCGGTGGCCTGAAAGGCAAGCCCCTCTGCCTTGCTATGCTTGCTTCTGTATAGGTTCTGCTGAGACGATCATGTGCTCTGCTGTCGGGCAGTGGTGGTGCGTGGGTGCAGATTGTTTTCAGGAGCTTTATGCCTGAGGCCATGTCAGCAGCAAGTGGTACAAAGACAGCGTGCTGGCCATGGTAGCCAGATGACTCACTGCTGGATGACTCACTGGATGATCACATCGGCTGCAGGAGCCACACAGCCCCACGCTGATGGACGCCCATCCATTGACCTGCTGCGCTGTGCCACGGAGCTGGGTCTGGGGGAGAGGCGCAGGTGAGCTAGAATAGCCTGATGTAAACAGTTGTGTGAGCTCCACATGGTCGCCCAAAGCATCTGTTGACATTCATGTTGACAGGCACCTGCATGCAGCCAGATGCTTGGATGCTGTCATGTACATGGTGCTGTGTTGTGCACTGGACCTGGCGATGCCTCTTCCTTTGGAGCAGTGGTTGCCTGGCAATGGAGCTGCCTGTAAGCCCAAAAGCTGCTTGATAGGCCTGATGTGCACGCGCAAGCACTTCCAGCACGAGAGGTCAAGGTGAACTGTCAGGGACATAGGTGTACTAGGCCTGCAGTAAGTGGCTGCATGTGTGAGGCTATGGTGCAGCTGGCGGGTATGCTTGTGTTGACATGCTGCAGGGGGTTGGAGACAGCATTACAGCCCTTCCAGGCTGTTGTACATACAGGGGTGTGAGCTGTGGGCCAGCCTGAGGAGCGGTGGCCCCCAGTATGGGAACTTGGCATGCGCTGACATACCCTGCTGCCTCTCTGCAGCAGGGCCCCTGCTCCCATCGACGAGGAGGGCTCCATCCTGAGCTCTGCCAGCCCGCCGACCAGCCCCACGCGGGAGGGGCGCCCCGGCGGGGAGCCAGACCCTGGCCCTGCGTCAAACCCTGGCAGCCCTGCAGCCACCACCCCTGCGCGCGCCAGGTTTGCCGAACCAGCTCTGCTGGTGCAGGGAAGAGAGCCGCAGGGCTCTCCTGAGGAGGACAGGGGCCCGTTGGCGCGAGGGATGGCTGCAGAGGTGGGGCTTGTCTAGGGTCTATCGTGCCACCAGTGCGTGCGCAGGGAAGCCTTGCTGAGCCTGCAGGTGGCCGGCACCAAGGTGGTTGCTGCCTGGGTCATTGCCTGCGCCTGCCTTCATAAACAGCGCTTGACCAAGCTTATTGGGGTTGACTGGGGTTGACTGGGGCACGTGGGGCTTTTTCAAACACTGCTTGACCCGGCCGTGACCAGAGCTGTAGAAGGGTCCTTAAGAGGCATTTTGCTTGCTGGGGGCCTGCCAGAAGACCATGGGGCAGGCTCTGAATAAATACCTGGATTGGCCAGGACCAAAGCTGACAAGGGGTCACAAAAGCCTGTACGCTTGCTGAGGGCCGTGCTGGGGTCCCAGCACAACCCCCTTTGTGCAAACTTGGCAAGAAATGTCACCTGGCCACCATCTCATTCTGGTCGAAGCAGTTTATCAGCTTTCAGCTTCTCAGGCAGTGTCATGCTGCAGAAGGGGCAGGCAGGGTGGGACCCAGCTTCTCAGGCAGTGTCATGCTGCAGACCGGGCAGGCAGGGTGGGACCCAGCTTCTCAGGCAGTGTCATGCTGCAGACCGGGCAGGCAGGGTGGGACCCAGCTTCTCAGGCAGTGTCATGCTGCAGAAGGGGCAGGCAGGGTGGGACCCAGCCCACTCCCCTCTGGAGGCGGCCAGCGTAGACCTGGACAGGCCGTCAGACCGTGACAGCGACGGGCGACGCATGACAGACAGCATGCGCCGCCGCGTGGCATGGAACCCGAGCCCCTTTGCCTCCGCCAGCGCCCAGAACGTGCTGCTGGGGGCCAGCAGTGCGGCCGAGGGAGTGCAGGACGAGGACTCTGCACAGCTGCCGGGAGTGGCTGCACAGGTCTGCTTGCGTTGGGATCTTGTCACTGGCAAAAACGGCATGCTGACTGACGCATTTGCACTCGCGGATGCCTTTAACCGACTCCTAAGGGATGCCATCGCTGCAGGGCAATGCTGTGATGATGGCCCGGGGCTGCCTGCACACTTGGGGCCACATGGTTTTGCACGCAAGGCATGCGTTCTTGCCAGCAGGGTTAGCTTCCTTGCTCGCAGACCGCTGCGGGCAAGTGAGGTGTCCAGACCGTTGCTGTCTGTGCAGAAGTTCTGCCTGTGGGATGAGGGCGGCGCCCCTAAGAATGGCCTGGTGTGGGTGTAGTGGAAGCTGACAGCACTACCCCGGTCAGGTTGTGCCAGCTTTTCTGGCTGTTGGAGGCAGCAGCTGAGCAAGCCTGCCTGCACAATGTAGGACACAGCTGTGGCAGGCAGCAGCA